>VWZZ01000914.1:3828-41439 GCA_013399095.1 Psophia crepitans | reverse complement strand
GAGATGAGGTTGGTCAGGCAGGACTTGCCTTTCAGGAACCCATGCTGGCTGGGCCTGATCCCCCCGGTTGTCACGGACATGGCACGTGATTGTCCCCAAGATGTCTTGCTCCATCACATTCCCTGGCACCAAGGTCAGGCTGACAGGCCTGTAGTTCCTCGGATCCTCGTTACGACCCTTCTTATGGATGGATGTCACATTGGCAAGCCTCCAGTCATCTGGGACCTCTCCGGTTGACCATGACCGCTGATAGATGATGGAGAGCAGCTCAGCAATCACATCCGCCAGCTCCCAAGGATGTCAGCGTTGACAAAATTTTTATTACTTGGTCTGAGTTGTTAGGGGCACATCCCTGTAATGTACATACATGAGAAATTAGATGCCCCTCACTTCAGATGATCTAAGAACTTAGACAATTTTGATTGAGGAAGTTTAAGAGTTAAAATTGAAAAGCAAAATTAACCTCCAAAATGCAGATGTGCATGAAAGAGTAGAATGTAGATCATAACAAGAATATTATTAATTTAATCTATTGTTAGTACTTGGAACTGGAGTTTTGTTCAGCTATGTAAATTCGTGCACCTATTTTCTTTGCCTAAATTAATCCTGAAAATCTCCACTTCAGGCTTCAATACCTATAAATAGATTTGCTGTAAGGATGATAAACAGTGATGAAGCTTCATCTTAAAGGCATTACAATGAACATTATTAATGGTTATTCCTTAGATCTTCATAGAGCCATTGATAGAAGTCTGCACAGTCTGCATACACAGATTGTTGTCTGTGTGGTTTTAAAATGTAGATCTGTTCAGGCACATGTGTAAGCAGACACAGCATTTTAAAAAGCCCAACAAATTAACATGAATATGATATGAATGTAAAACCATTAAAACCAGTGATATTCCATACTGCTCACAGGGACCTCAGTAAAATCAAGCATGTCCTGCAAAAAAAGCAAGCATAAAGAGTATTTACAGTTGATGGAAAGAACACTTTTTTCCATTAGAAGACATAGTTTCAACCCATAATTAAAAGAAAAAAGAACACAGAGCTTAGCAAGAAAACTTAATTTGTCTTCACTGAACATTTATAGGCGTCCTTTAAATACTGGAAAATTGAAGCGAGTTATACCCTGTCCTCTGACAGTGAACTACTGCAGTTCAACAACATTGCAAGGCCTCTTTCCAGTACTTACATGGATACGTATCATTGCATTATCAGAACTTCAGGGAAAATAAGCATTTATTAAATATTTAGCCAGAGAGTGCCAGCAGATACTAATACAGAGATGGGGAAGTAAACCGTAGAAAGATTTATGTTATCAAGGAGACATCGTGAAGCAAACCTGCGAAGAAAAAGGCATCAAAGCTGTTTCTAGCTGGCTAACACTGGACTAACCTGTAAACTCTGAGATATTTTTATTTTGAACATCAAAACATGATCCCTCTCCCACAGCTACCAGAGTCCCTAACAAGTCCTGCTTTCACCATTCCTGGAGCTAGCATAGCCAAGGAAGGGAAGGGAGGGGGAGGAGAGAAATGAGAAATGAGAAATGATGAGAGGAGAGGAGAGGAGAGGAGAGGAGAGGAGAGGAGAGAAGCGAAGCGAAGCGAAGCGAAGCGAAGCGAAGCGAAGCGAAGAGAAGAGAAGAGAAGAGAAGAGAAGAGAAGAGAAGAGAAGAGAAGAGAAGAGAAGAGAAGAGAAGAGAAGAGAAGAGAAGAGAAGAGAAGAGAAGAGAAGAGAAGAGAAGAGAAGAGAAGAGAAGAGAAGAGAAGAGAAGAGAAGAGAAGAGAAGAGAAGAGAAGAGAAGAGAAGAGAAGAGAAGAGAAGAGAAGAGAAGAGAAGAGAAGAGAAGAGAAGAGAAGAGAAGAGAAGAGAAGAGAAGAGAAGAGAAGAGAAGAGAAGAGAAGAGAAGAGAAGAGAAGAGAAGAGAAGAGAAGAGAAGAGAAGAGAAGAGAAGAGAAGAGAAGAGAAGAGAAGAGAAGAGAAGAGAAGAGAAGAGAAGAGAAGAGAAGAGAAGAGAAGAGAAGAGAAGAGAAGAGAAGAGAAGAGAAGAGAAGAGAAGAGAAGAGAAGAGAAGAGAAGAGAAGAGAAGAGAAGAGAAGAGAAGAGAAGAGAAGAGAAGAGAAGAGAAGAGAAGAGAAGAGAAGAGAAGAGAAGAGAAGAGAAGAGAAGAGAAGAGAAGAGAAGAGAAGAGAAGAGAAGAGAAGAGAAGAGAAGAGAAGAGAAGAGAAGAGAAGAGAAGAGAAGAGAAGAGAAGAGAAGAGAAGAGAAGAGAAGAGAAGAGAAGAGGTGATGTAGGGCCTCCTTTTAGAACTACTGCTAACGAGATGGAGGATGGAGAATCCTGACTGTGTAGGATTCTGGAGTCACATTCAGCACTCTGCTTAGTTGTCCTGATTTAATTGATTTTTTGAGTGATGTGCTGTGTTTTGGTACAATAAAAATAGACTTCCAGTTTATGAAACAAAATGATTATGTCATCACTGAGGTATATAAACACAGACACACTTTCAAATATACCTGAAATAAAAAAGAACCTTTAGCATTAAAACCCCACAAGTTTAGAAAATGCCATGTTTGACTATAAACCGATTGAATAGCTCTGGATTTTACTAGTAAACACAATCATTATCAAATCTTTCACACTTGCCTTGAGTGTAAAGAATAAGACCTGATCTAGTCAAAAAGAATAATTCTGGAAGGCATTGTTTTTCATGTGTATAAATCATACATTCTAAGAAAAAGCTTGAGATAAATTTCATCAAAGTTCATGCTATTTTTTTAGATCAACCAAAACAAACAATTCTTGATTTATTCCCAATCTGAGACTTTGTTATCCATTTTTTTGCCTGGAGGATTTTTTTTTTTTTTTTTTTCAGTGAGGTAAAAACCCCTTGAAAATAAAGAATTATAATGAAAAGTCTGTGACCCTGAAGTGTAGCAGCAGGAATACTGCTCCTATAATATTACAAAAAAATTCATACAGCTACTTTAAAAGCAGAGTAATAGCTGAACAGCCTAAAATGACATCAAACCCAAAACACAGCAGCATTTTAATAGAAGAGAGTAAATTCATCATTCTGGCAGTCAGTAATTTTATAAAAGCTTCTGTTCTCATTATGCCTTTTAGTGTTTTAACTACAGATGAAAAATAGAAACAATTTTAGGCTATTCCCGGCAGACTCAAGTAGGTTTGAGGGTAGCTGACCAGATGGAAGAGGCTTACTTTTAAAGCACTATGTTGTTTTACCTTCCATACCCTCTGGCACTGAAAAGGCAAGGAAGAACTTCTGAAAATTTCAGGCTCTGCTGGTGGAAGCAGTAATATATGTTTAGCTATCTTAAATAGGTTGCTGTTACTGCTGAATTTGGTATAATAAAAACAATTGGAACATGTTTCATGTAGCACAAGAAGTGACTGAGAAAACAGCTACCTTTGAAGAACATAACCTCAGGTTACTATAGGGAAAGCAGTCTGCACTTGAGAAAATACATGTATTCTGTTGTGAAACATAGGAGGCTATAGGTCAGGAAAGATTTATATGGAATGTGCATAATAGGTATTTAAAGCTGTTTTCAGGAAAAACCCTAGCTCTGGCGTAGTGAAGAAATTATTCTCTAGGCCCATGGTTTGAATCCTACTTCATGTGCATGAAAACAAATTTTGTCTTCTGAGTGTGCAGTGCATAGAGATTATGCTTTGACTCATCACGTATAGAACCATTAATTATGTGCAGTACAGGATGTGAAACGGATTCATTCATCAAAAATCTCTGTCCACTTTAACAGCCCATAGTCAGCAGGAAACAACTGACTCCTCCTACTCCATCCCTATGATAAAATATCTCTGACAATATTGTTTGGGATCCATTTCTGATCACTTTATACTAGTATAAATTCAATGACAACACTGGGATAAGTGTAATACTCCCTATCCATTCCAAGTTCATCACACAAACTACAATTTTTTCAATCATTTTAACATGGAATAGTCACTAAAACCCTCTATTAGGCTTTTAGCAATACAATGGTAGGAATAGAATGACATTCTTTTATTATGCCAAAAAAACCCCCAACTTTTAAAAAGATCTGTTGTGTTGTTTGATTTGGTTTGGTTTGGCTTTTGTTGGTACCAGCACAAGAAAACTCATGTCCACAAGTAAGGTGTTTGCAACTTTTTTATTAACTGTCATTCAGAGTCAGCAATGTTGCATGCCCTGTGTTTGGCTTTTATATAAAACTAATGGATTTTGAACTTTACTTAAAAGGTGTCCTCTTCTCACTAGGCTGCACATGTTGAATTCAATGGCCAGCCTTGAGATCAAAGCCAGGAATAATATTCTCTCTGTGATTTCTGTTGTACATGCATTCAGCAGTCCACCCTGAGCTATTGTGTGGTGCTCCCGAGGAAGGCAAAAATCATAATACTTACAAAATAAGGAGTGACTTTTGAAGTAGGCAATAAAAGTGGAAGGGACTCCTATCTATTCAGCAAACTGTAAGTCTACGTATAAACATGAAATTAATAAGTTGATAGCACAAATAAAACCACTTACATTAGCGTGTAAGTGACCCAGTGGCAACACATCCGTTCCAGAGACAGTATCTCACAAGCATCAGTATATCTGGTCACCTTTCACATAAACAAAACAGTTCTGGTTTTTCTTACTGAAACGAATTTCACTGCAAATGCAGAGCAAGGCTCAGACTCTTCAAATAATGTAAGAAAAAGAGACACTTTGTCATTTTATCCCAAGCAATACAAGTTAGATTGTGCAGTTGCATTGATTTCATCACTTCAGTTCCTTCCTGACCTGATTATAGCTGAAAGTGCAAAAGATGAGTAATTCAAATTCATGGATGAACAAGAGATATAGCCTAAGAACAAGTGTTTGAAGCTTGATTGTTAGGAACCTGATACATTTCCGATTTTTCCACTGACCTTCATGTAAAGCGCAGCGTGTCTAAAATAAATTGCAATAAATGCTAAGAAATTAAGCCTAGGAAATCTAGCAAAGAAGATATGATTATTGAATAAGTAGTAAGTTTATTGCCAAGTTTGTTAAAAGATGCAATTAATAACATAACTGCAATTGAAACTTGCAAACTTTACATGTCTGTGCCCATGGCTTGTTCTCTTTCTGTGTTCGTGCTACCTCAGTTTACAGAAGCTGAGCTAGTGAAATCCATAGGGGAACATACTGTCCACTTTCAAGAGCTGGGCTCTGATATCTTTCTGGTATGACCACTTGCCTGGCAGGCATCTTAGTTTTTTTCTTATGTATCAAACTGAATAGAAGTTCCTCTGATTTACAAGTCTTTAAGGGATAAATTTCAAACTTACACCTTTAGAGTAAAAAAAGAAAATAAATCTGGATGAGGTTTTTGGAAGAAGAAAAACTGAATGAGAAACTTTTTTATGCTAATACTTACGGTAGTTTTCCTGTAGACAGAACCAGTGGCTTTGCACAGTTTGCAGACTATCATGCTCCAAACTACTTTACCCTTAAAGACCTTCAGAGGTTTTATAAGACTTACTATCTTATTTTTAGGTTATTGTTCTGGTTATATGATACAGTGACTACCAGAATGCCTTCTTATTCCTGTCACTTAGCTGTGGGAGTGTATTTGATTCTTACTACATAAATGTCCAGCATGAATAAACAGGGAAGTTAAGCAGACATTCTGATTTTCTTTTCATTGCACAATCTTAGCAGCTTCTGGGAAATGTTCATTTATTGCATGGACTATATCACGAAATTGTATTTATTTCGAGCAACGGCCTCTTAAATACCTGTGTATTGGCATGCCCATGTGGTTCAGTCTGCACGGCACACAAGAACGAGGAGTAGATATCGGGACAGGGGTCAATATTTGAGACTGGGGAGGTATAAAAGGACTCTAAAAATCAAGTTACAATTTGTAATCCTTCCCACACATCATTTCTCATCCAAAACACATAAAAAGGTTAAATCAGCAACCTCAGTAAGTTGATGAATTCTACTTATTTCCCTTTCATGGGTACTGTTTGTATTGAAGATTTTTGCAGGAGTCAAATTCGAAGTATTTCATCCTTGCCATATAAACTGCAGTTGTCTAATCCATCTGATTAGGATGAAAATCAGATTATCTTGAACTCAGCAATGAATTATGTTCCTGAATCCAGTGTTTCATCCCTAGTTATGTTTTAAAATTACTGACACCAGTTATTAGCACTTCCACACACAGTATTCATCAGCTTATAATACTCATCTTTGACATTGTACATTTAGGTCTTATAGCACTCAGGTAATAGTTGTCAAGTCATATTCATTCATCTCAAGGAAACTCAGATATGTGGACAAGACAAAGTTTCACTTCTCCAAACATAAATGGAGACAGATTAAGAAATTAATCTAGCATCCATAAGAGGAAGCTGGGGAACAGTGATCGAACCAGGGGGAGATCCTTGAAGATGTGACTGGTAATTGCTGCTGATACTACATAGTCCTAGTAATTACAGCTGCTGTGTCCCCATACAGACTTATTTGCCCATCAGTGATGATATAGCAGCAGCCAGCTAGCTTTCCAACCTTCTAAGGTTGGAATGTATGCAAAACACTCAGAAATTTGGCCAATTTTTTGCCTCCTCTCACCCTACAGTGCAACATTCACAGTGCAAAATCCAGTATCAAATAGTTGAAAGCCAGGACCCCTAAAACACAGAGCTCAAAATGCTTGTCCAAAGAAGGTAGGCAATGAAAATTCCGTTTGTGGTTCCGAGGGTATTTCAACCCCTTGGTTTGCACTCTCAAGCAAACACATTTTGTCGTTGATGTGACAGGTTCAGCACAGGGCTTAACAACTATCCTGGCTCTGGCCAGGCCGGGGTAATGCTCAGGCCCGGGCCAGGTGAGCCGGGCCGGGCCGGCCGCTATTCCACACCACGTGACGCCACGCCCCTATAAAGGGACTGGCCGGGAGGGGCCCGGGGCTGCTCCGGGACGGGCTCGCTGCGGGCTGCGCGTCTGGGCCGTGGGGTCCGTGGTGGATCGGCAAAGTGCTCTGTTTGTCACAGGGTTTGTTTGCATCCCGTCATAACTACTGCTGCTTCGTTGTTGTTGTCGCTCTCCCTCTGTCGGCCCATTAAACGGTTATTATCTCAAGGCCGTTTGCCCTTTGCTGTTCTCATTCTTCCCCTTGTTTTGCTGAGGGGGCGGTGAGCGAGTGGCTGTGTGGGGCTCGGCTGGGGCTGGGGCTGAACCATGACAACTATATACTTCATGAAAAGAAATTTAGACAGATGCTCAAAAATCAGAGTGCTGACAGACTTCCCTGAAACAGGCCCATACAAATAGCCACTTATTGTCCAGTATATTTCTTGCAAAAAGATATTTCTTTTGTGTCATCAATCACTTTTTCTAGTTTTTCAGCCAGAGCTGCAGTTTCAGAGAAGTCATGCATCCTGAGAAGCAACCAGATGCACAAATTCAAAGGAAGAGTCTGACCATAACTATTTTTCCTTCATAACCTAGTATCTGTATGACAAGAGCATTTCTAAGACTGAAGGTCACCTTCACACTTGCTGAAGGTCACGCAGTGGATGCTTTTATATAGCACAAGCAGCAGAGCCACAGCAAATTGAACTATGTCAATGAAAGTTGCATTGATTCTTCTTGCATGGGCTACTTGAGCATTAGCCCTGAGGATCTGTCGTGACTCTGTTCCAAGTTTATTGAAGACAGTCTTTACAGAGCAGCAAATCATCATCCATACGATTGCAATCTACAGTTATTCAGCTGTGTAAGTCACACACTCAGACTCGGTGTTTGCATATTGATTATAGCTTGGCCTTAACAGTTTGTCATCTAACTTCCCATCCCTACCTTTTTATTAATTTTATCATTAAGTGGCTGTTCATGATTTCATTATAAAGTCTATTTCTCCCTAGTGAACTCTTAACAATTGATGATAGGTCAGAAATTGGCTAGTCCTCCTGGGAAACACGTAAAAATTGCAACCTGAAATAGAATTAGTGTAATTTTTTAAAGGAATCTGGCTAACCTGCATTGCTATTACTGTATAAAGAATATTAGGTAATTTTTAACATTTGGCTGGAAAATGCCTTTATGTCATCAGTTATTCTTGTGCATTTTTAAAGAAATTTTTGCAGATTTCAAAGGTATATCCAGCCTTCTTTCCCATTAATAGTAGCAAGAATTGAAAACATCTGCCTGAAGTTTTAAAAATTTGATAATATGAAGTACAACACAGTGAAGAAGATGCTGCCCAGCTACACCAGCTGAGCAAAAGATACAGTATGCATGTTTTCTGCATGTATATTATAAAGATTCTGCACCCTTCTTGTATTAAATTTTTCAAAAAAATATTCAGGGTTTTTGATAAACACAGGTAAAGGTGAATATAGACTCTGGATCAGAGCACTTTATCTGTAATTCTGAAAAGTCAAAGAACATCAAGAAGATTCACTGACGTTGAAGTTGTGCAATCAGTTAGACGTTTTGTTTAGCAGATTAATCACTGTTTTGCAAACTAGACCCAATTTATGACCAGTACCAATGAATGAGTAGTTAATGTTGTGTCTTCCACCAATATTGAGAACTACTACTCTGCATGAGTTTATATTTACATTCCATTTACAGCAAGCAGGGCAGGTCTTTGACAGATAGTACTGAGCCTGGAACTTTTCAAAATAAATAGATCCCATCCCATTAAAGCAGACTTTACAGCACTGTTCTCATAGTACTTCAACAGGATCAAGTTCCTCAGGTCCTTCTGTGGAGATATATTGTAATAACTTACGTATTGCAGGATCTAACCTCGTGCTATGTAATATAGGGACACTGACATCAAGTTGACTTCACTGAATGTCCTATACAACTTAGAAATATTTACAACTAAGATTGACCTTTCTTGTTATATGTTTATTGATTGTGCTTTTTATTATTTAATGGGTGCCTTTATGGTGGGAATGTGTTATAGAAGATCAATTTTAAATGTTAACCTTGGGTTTGATAATATTTTTAGCTACAAAGCAAGACTAAGTGTTACTATATTTCTGTGGGCTAAATGAATTGATAAATATATTTAAAACCATTGTCATATTTATAACTCTTAAAGAAAAATCTAGTGGAAATGAGGGCAAAATATATTGAAATGGATGGAATAGTTTTTTCTAAAAAATCAACTTTAATTTTAAAAAATGTGTATCTATTTATTTTTAATTTATCCTTAAATTATTTCCGTCTTTATGATGTTCAAGATTCTTTTAAATTATCACCATTGTGTACAGTGTTATATTCTGTATGTTACAGTGTTTTTCTTGCAACACTTGAAAAAAATAACTTAGGTGGACCTTATCAAGAAATTGTTTTCTTAGGGCATTTGCCTTTTTGTGATTTTTTTTTTGGAAAAAGTAATGTAAAATTACAATAGAATTTTAAACTCCTAAGCATTCACAGGTGGAAAAACAACTTCCCCTGAAACCTTACCTGTTACAAAAGAAGTAGCCACATATTTAAATTCTGAAATGTTTCATTATAAAATGAACAATTTTCTCTTATCTATACTTGTTTCTCAGTTCAAAATAAAAAAAATAATTTTAAATCCAAACCCATGGTCCTTGTCTTTTCAAAAAGATCAAAATAAAATGTTTTTATATCTTCAGTTTCCATTTAAATACACCGAAAAAACATGAATTTACAAGCTTTTTATAAGCCAAATTTTTCTGAAGGCAAAATTCCCAACCATTATTTGTGATGATTCAACTCATAAGATCATATTTAATTGTTATTTACTCATTGCAGATTTCATTTTAAAAAGTCCCAAGAGTTCAGTGGAGTAATGTTGCTTTTAAAACTTTTTTTTTTGTATCCAGAAGAAAAATATCTTTCTTGGTAAGACAAATGGCCTGCAAATATATGTAATTTAGACCAAGATATATCGCAAAGTGACATTTATCAGTAATTCTTCATCCTGCAAATGACTGAGCATACTGGCTTCAGGCCAGCTAAAGAAGTAACGGGCTATTCACTGTACAACATTTAGTCCATGCATAAATTCTTTAGGATGTTATAGTACCCAGCTTCTACCAGATAGGCTTTATAAAAAGAATGTTAGGAAACGTACAGTGGACTTAAAATTTTGTTCTGAAGTGTGCATAAATGCAGCAATGGGACCCCTTAACTCATAATCATATATGAGATAAATGTCAGACAAAATGTCAGTATGATTTAGTGAAGTACCACAGAAATGTTCAAGTTTTACCACCAGCACATGCACTACCTTACCTGAACTAGCTCATTCAGTGCTCTATCAGGCAACTTCAGGATGTATGAACTTCAGGTGGTGTAGATATATCTGAGATTTAAACAGAAGAACTTGGACTTGGTTAAAGTCCAAGCTTAAGCTAGACAGCAAGGGTGAGAGTAATTAAAATGAATGACTAAAGAACCATTATCGACTGTATGGGTTTCACCAGTAAAGACTGTATTTCTTCATTTTCCTAGTTCAGCACGTTGGCCTAGATGGATGAATGTGAACAAACTCCATGGCTTGCAGTAGATTCTATTATAACAATAATTCTGTCTAGCTTTCCAATTATTCATCTCAGATTATTGGCTTCTTTATAAAGAGCAAATCCACAGTCAACTGATTTTCCTACCAGGTATAAATATAGAATAAATACATTGAATTTGTAGGACTTTTTTCATTAAAAAAATGAAGAGAAATAGGAATTTAGACCAAGATACTTTGGCTGAATGGATGTTGGAGTGCTTGAGCTAGAAAAGTACATGCATGGACAGTATTCAGGTCCCAGTGCTGTAGACCCAGCCAAATGATACATTCTGATCTCAGAGCCTTAGTATCATGCCGTAAACGTTACTACAGCTTTCAAGAGCAAAGTTTTGCCTCTTTTTTTTTTTTTTTTGAAAGAGAGAAACTAAACAGAGTACTTAAGGAGACCTTTCCAGATCTGCACAAGTTTGCACCCGCTGCTGTTTCTAAGTAGAGGGGTCCCAGATGTACATGAAGTTCTGCACACTCTCCAGTAGGCTCTCTCCTCATCTGTCAAATCTCCTTAATTTTCTTACTGTCATTGTCTGCCAACTACAAAGCAGAATGAACACTGGGTTGGACATGGGGCCCAAATTCCTTCATTACATTTGCGCTGATGCTAATCACATTAAACACCACTGTTCTGTGGGAAAGAGGTGAGGGTTTAACCTGGAAAACAGAAAGTCTTGCAAACGAGAGACTTCGTTATTCCCAGACTAGCCTGTAGAGCCATCCAGATCATACATAAGATATAGATAGAAGAGTATGTGAAATTACTTATATGCTACAGTTCTAGAGAGGACAGGAAGGTCAAACCTGTACACCATGGACTTTAAATTTCAGCAATTTATTTTCTTCATTTTTTTTCACTGCAGCCAGTACTTCGCAAAAATAATGAAACTTAACAAGTGCCCCCAACACGGTTTACTCATGATGAAGTTACTCATGAGCTACATCAGTTGCTTCTTTCAACTTCCCTGCACAGAAAACCACTAGGAATCCAAACTTGTCCAGAGGCTCAGTGTTAAAATACAGGGAAGATGTCTGCACCTTCGTCACTTAGAATTGACTCTGAAATAATCTGACGTGTCTGTTCTTTAAAAAACAGTGGCAGCGCTGTATGTGCAGGTTGTGATGGTTGCACACTGCATTTTTTCCTTATTACTGCTCTGCCCTCTCCTGGGACAGCCAGCATACTGCTTAGCCAGCCCACAGCAGGTAATGTCATGGGAGTAACAAGCAGCACCGTAGAAATGTACCACTTCGCACGTATGACTGAAAAGACTCTGCGAATCCCTGCATTTTCTTGAATATCCAGGAGAATAAAAAAATCTAAAAAGCAAGACAATTCAAGTACATGTCTGTTATTTACTATCTTATTCTAATGAATACATTAAGAAGAAAAGTGCCACATTTTTCTAAAAGAAAAAATCAAAACCAAAAAGTTTCATGGTAACACTTCTATATTTTGTCTGTTACTTTACCTTAATATTTTCTTTCAAATTCTGAACTTCAAAACCAAAATGGAAACTAGTAGAGATATACATAGACAGATTTATTTATTTTAAAATCCAAAACTGTATGTTGATTTTACCATTTATGGGTTGGTTTTGACTGACATATATCTTTCTTTTCACATAGTTTTTATTGGAAAGAGGTATTTCTATGTAATTTCATAATTAATCACTGATTTCTGGGCGTCATTACTTGTAACACTTCAAGGAAACTAAAGGTTAGCATTTTAAAATGAGAATGCTTAAAAATAAAGTCTGAAATGCATTTTAGGAACCTAAAATCACCTACTGTTTCCAAAGCTGCTGAATGCTGCTGAATGCTTCCATGCCATTTTGGGGAAAAATAACCCCAAAACAAATGAGAGATGTTTGAAAGCCTAAAAAGCCAATAGAGTACCCTAATTTTAAATTGTCAATTTACCAGCATTTATGAAAACTTTTAACCTATTGAGAAACAAGGTCAGAAGTTCACGTAAGTACAATTTATTTTTTAAAATGAAAACATTCTTTTTGTGGAAACTGCTTTATGATGGGCCAGTTTTTAGATCTGTTCTTTGTACAAGTTAAAAAGCATTCTATTAATAATGCTTGACTGAGCATCTGTCACTTTACAGCACCAATATCCATCAGACAAAATGTGTACATCTCCTTCAGTTATAAGCATACAGGACTAAAAGTTATAAAAATAAAACATTTAAGAGACGACGTGTTATTTTCATTGAAAAGATCTCTGTAATAGACTATACGCTCTCCAGGTGAGGCGCATCTCTTGTCTTTGTGAATTTTGATCTACGCTTTTTGTAAAGCAGAGGCCAAGAACTTAGATGAAAACTCATCAGCAATTCATCAAGGCACAACGTAAGTACACTTCATGAATTGTTCATTTGCCGTTTAGTTAATGCGATGACCTGTTGTACTGAGGATAAGTTATTAAGTAATGAAATAGGATGATTGGATTAAGCTAATTACTTGCTTTGAAATGACATTTGTACATAGATTCTATGGCCTTGCCAGAATGAATTATGTAATCTAAATGATGTTTTTTGCATTTCATTTCACAACTTCCAAAGCCATATTTTTCCTGATAGATGGGATCACTAAAACTATGATTAAAAAACTAGGTCACAGAATATACTACCGCTGTGAAGCAGTCTCTATACCAGAAATCACATACTAATCAATATAGTGTGAGGTGCTTAGGCAGAGAATATATTAATAAGTACAATTCTAATAAAAGGTCTGATCAGATTACTTACCAGAACCTATATTTTTTTGTAGAGAGATATACAATCTAGAATTGCAAAGTTTTGCATTGAAAATAATCATACTAACAAGAAGGCTGCAGTGTGAAGAAGTCTTTTTTACTTCTGTTGAATTTTCCTGGTAAAATCAAAGTTCAGGAAGTAAAATAAGGCTTTACTACAGTATATCTGCTGGGGACTTTTTGTGAGCAGACTACAAATTCCCACTGTTTGTGCTCCCCATCTGCTCTTTTTACTTTGTGTGCATGAAGCGAGCAGTTAACAGCTTTCTGGGTAGGAGAGAACAAGGCTGGTAGCTGTTTCAAATTCAATCCCATGGTAGACACAAGCCAAATGAGAAAATGTTTCTGTGGTACATCTCTACCTGCATTGTATTTCTCACTATATTAATCCACCCTGACAATTCTGCCACTGCTTCTGACAGGTTCTGTGACAAGAACCACCAAATGAAAAAGACATGATCCATAATCAATCTATCATCAGCTCAATCATTGCGGCGTCTGACACAAAAGACAGTGTGGGATTATGGTCAAGAAAGGCAGAGCGTGCTGAAGGGGTGGAAAGAAGGGGAGGAGAAGAGATAACACATGGCAAAGGAAGAGAAAGGAATAAAAGACATGGAAGGAGAGGAAGAAAAAGATGTGTCAGAAGCAGCAGATGCTCACCATTGCTGTGGTGCCTCAAATGGACCCATTCCCATAAAATCTGAAAGACTGGAACTCTCAGGGATGAGTGCCATGCATAGTTTTTTGAGTAATTTCTGTTCTTGGACTAATTTTAAGGTTGACAAAGGTGAAAGGAGACCAAGGATAAGTGAATAAGGGGTCACTGTTGGGTCTGGTCTTATTTAACATATTCATCGATGACCTGGACAAGGGGACAGTGTTCTCTCAGCAAGTTTGTTGATAACACCAAGCTGGGAGGAGTGGCTGACACACCTGAAGGCTGCGTTGCCATTCAGCGAGACCTGGACAGGCTGGAGAGCTGGGCAAAGGGAAACCTTATGAAATTTAACATGGGCAATATGTAGGGTGCTACAAATAGGCGAGAACAGCCCCAAGCACCAGGACAGGTTAGGCATCGACCTGCTGGGAAGCAGCGCAGACGTGAAGGACCTGGGAGTCCTGGTGGATGACAAGCTCTCCATGAGCCAGCAGTGTGCCCTCGTAGCCAAGAAGGCCAATGGTATCCTGGGGTGTGTCAAGAAGAGCGTGGCCAGCAGGTTGATAAAGGTTGTCCTCCCCCTCTGCTCTGTCCCGGTGAGGACACATCTGGAGTACTGTGTCCAGTTCTGGGCTCCCCAGTTGAAGAAAGACAGGGAACTACTGGAGAGAGTCCAGCAGAGGGCTACCAGGGTGATTAGAGAACTTGAACATCTTTCATATGAGGGAAGCCTGAGAGAGCCGGGTCTGTTTAGCCTGGAGAAGAGAAGATCTCACCAATGCTTACAAATACCTGAAGGATGAGTGCCTAGAGGAAGGGGGCAGACTCTTCTCAGTGGTGCCCAGTGACAAGACAAGGGGCAATGGGCACAAGCTGGAACACGAGAAGTTCCACCTGAATATGAGAAAAAACTTCTTTACTATGAGGGTGATGGAGCATTGGAACAGACTGCCTAGAGAGGTGGTGAAATCTCCTTCTCTGGAGATATTTAAGACCCATCTGGATGCAAAACTGTGCAATGTGCTCTAGGTAATCCTGTTCTGGCAGGGGGGTTGGGCTAGATGATCTCCAGAGGTCCCTTCCAACCCCTACACATCTGTGAATCTGTGAATAAGCTAAGCACAGGTCAAAAGATACTAGTCCTGCAGTGTTTCCCAGGGTGAGGCTTAGGGGAAGGCAGGTGTCAGGGCACTGCTTCATCCACTGCTCCTGCGGAGACCTACCCCTCATCTCAGGAGATCTCAGGCTCTCTGCTGAGAGTTGCTCATTGCTGTACATGCAGTACAGACATGCAGCTTGCCCTACAGCTTCACTACATGAACTTTCTTCTCCCTTCAGGGCTCATCAGCCTTCCACAGCAATTGAGATAGTAAGTCATGACATGATGTGTTTTAGCACAAACTAGAAGGCTGACATTTGTGGGTTTAAAACCATGCTACTTAGTTAGAGAACTCAGCTTCTTATAATGATTCTGTCTTTCCCCTGGGCCACCTGTAGCTTAAGGCTAAATTAACAACCTCTGATTTTTTAAATACTAATACTAAGCACAAAAATGTAATTATCATCCAGAATTCCTTTCCATAGACTCATACAAATATTCTTTCCTCAAGTTGGAAGCGGAATATATAGTAAGATGTTAATGTTTTAATGAAGCTCAAATTATCTCTGTGTTACATTGAACAAAGTTATTTGAAATTACACTCACAAGCAGAATTTACATTTGAAGGGACTTTTTTACAAATTTTTCATTGTCCTAGGATAGAATCTGAGCCTATGTACACCCACAAGGATACCATTTATTGTCTCAAAATCTTGGTCTCTTTTCCTCTAAAAACCAGAAAGTAACATTATTTTTATATATTTTAGTTACTAATTCTTTCTTGAAAGAGAACCCTGTTCTTGTAAAATGACTTGCTCTTTCCTTTGGTGGTAACCACAAATTGCATGTCTCCTCAAACATTCATCTTGTTCTATACTCCATATTTGCACTTCCACTTGCATGCATTTTGACTCTGATATACACGATTTGGAAAGAGTTCTACATGAAAGCTAGTGTTCTGCTTGTCTTGCAAGATGTTTGGTTATATCCTAGCTAATGTGAAAACAATTTATCAAATTTGTCAGAGGGAATTTGTGCTACGTCTAAACAAGATTCAATCTGCAATGAAATTATGAGCCAGTAGAGTTAAATTTATAAACTCAGTGAAAATGAGTACAAGATAGGATCCTGCAAAACACACTTAGAAACATAGAAAATGCAAAACAATGAAGTTTGAGACAGCTAAAACACTGAAGGTGTTTTGAATGTTAGCTTGTTGGCGTGAATTTCACGTGAAAGGAAAAGGGCTCTTTAAGTGAAATCTTGAGCTGTGGATAAGTAGTTAGCATGATTTTTCTTGCCATTTCTAATTATTTTTTATAGCACAGTACCACCTAGAGGCTGTCTTGTTCTCTGTGCTGTTTATGCTAGAAGTGGGAAGCAAAACCTTAGGAGCTTTTCACTATTTGCATAGATAAGACAGACACAGCATGAGAAAGGAAATGGACTCCAAAAGTGGGGAGGATGGATTTTCTTCAGAAAAAACCCCACAGTCTCAAAGAGAATAGAAATCAAGTTTCCTCAGTCATGACATTTCTCTAGTACAAAACAAATAACTATTCAAATTGGTGAAGATTATTTTAGATCTAAGGTCTAAAGATTTGATCTTCAACCCTTTTTGCATGTCTTATGTCATGCCATGTTATATGGAAAAAAAATTTTGCAACTATTTCCTACCCTAATTGCATCTTGGAATAGGTGCAGATTTTCCCCTCTGGCAGAGTTATATGATCCCTCGCTGTCATCCTTGCAAGCATTTTCAACATAGAAATCAATGTAGAGATCACTTCTATGACACAATTTTACTTTAAAAATGCCAGATAAAATTTTTCTTTCTGAGTCACTAGGTGAAACCATTAACATCAGCATACAGAATACTCATTCTAAAGATAAGCATGTGATCTTATTGTCAAAGAGTCTAATTCTTTTTACAGGCACCAAAAATCACCAGATTAAAAAAATCCTAAAAATATTTTAATCTTTGCCAGCATACTGTTGTGTCTTTCATATTTAGCATGTGTCACGCTGACTGACCATTTATGCTATTTGCAGCCTGTGAAATCTTCTGGAAGTTACAAGAAAGTATAAATAGCAGCAAAGTGATTCTATTTGTCACTCACTGCAGAAGGACCGGACCTCAGAAGATTGTTGTCTCCATTAAAGGGCAGTGTTTCTTGCCTCCTCACTTGCAAGGTTCCCACCCATACCCTTTATCTTCTCTCTGTATAACAGGAAGGAGCATTATTCATGTTAATAGAAATACTGAAGTGCATTCTTTCAGAGAGAAATAGATCGCAAAGGAATTAAGCATAATCCTCTTACCTTCTTAACAGAGTCCTGACTAAGTAAAACACTGAATAATCTTTCCTGCGATTATTTATTTTATTGATGGATATATGATGAATATATTAAAGATAATTTTTCTACTTCTAATGTGATATGAAATTCCTCCCATTAATATCAAATGAGATAGGTCTTTTAAATTTTCTTTTAATAATCAGATTCATATCTATTGATAATTGCTAATCTGATAACAGATTGTAGGGACATAAAATAGAAGAATTATTTAACTTGCTATATTTTCTCAATGTTTTGTTAATTCTCTGTTATTCCATTTCAGCAATCTGTATTTGTCAGACTCTCTTCAGCATGTTCCAGGCAGTAAATCGTGTGCATATAGCAATTTCCATGAACAGGAGACAGAGTAAGTAGGGTTCTAATGTAAACAAATAGAGTTCTTAAGATTGTAGATTGCTTCAGGGGTGGGAGTTTCAAACACACCTATTAACTCTCCTCTTTTTATGGTCTGATCTGTGACTTGACACTCTGAATTCTTCCTTTTTGAATAGCCATTATACTACAGAAGAGACACTTAATATTTGCAGGTATTTCACATGATTTTCTGAATCCTCATCCTCCAAACTGCCAAGGGCTCTTAAGGGAAACTTATCATTCCCCTTAACTATTGTAGCTTACAGAGCAGTTTCTGTGATTCAATATTATCTATTTGAAAGTGATGCTGGCATAAGTATGCGAAACTCACTCCACTGTGAGATGAAAGTCTCATAAATAGATAGTATAATCTATTAATATATACACAAGAAAGAAGCAAGCAATTCTTTGATGTTATTTCATCAAAATTTTAGCTTGTAGAAAACATGGTATTTTGTTTGTGTCTTCACAAGACTGCATAAAGATAGTGATCGCTTAAAATTGAAATGCCCAATATATAAAGACAAAGTAGCTTAATGTGTTCCCAGAGTAACATTTCTATTTGTTATGCAGGAACATAAATGATAAGAAAACCTGTAGCACAGTCACAGACAATGTTAGGATGAGTAACTTCTTTCCAATAATTTAAGAGAACAATCTAGTTGCAAGTTATTCTAGTGCTCCTCTCTATTTCTACCTACGAATTTCTCTGAACAACTCATCAAATCATATAAACAGGTCAAACAGTTTCAAGGTCCTACACGTGGGTCGGCGCAATCCCAAGCACAACTACCGGCTGGACAGAGAATGGATCAAGAGCAGCCCCGAGGAGAAGGACTTGGGGGGGCTGGTTGATGAAAAGCTCAACATGAGCTTTCAGTGTGCACTGGCAGCCCAGAAAGCCAACCGTATCCTGCCTGCATCAATAACAGTGTGGCCAGCAGGGCGAGGGAGGTGATTCTTCCCCTCTACTCCACTCTTGTGAGACCCCATCTGGAGTACTGCGTCCAGCTCTGGGGCCCCCAGTACAGGAAAGACATGGAGCTGCTGGAGCAAGTCCAGAGGAGGGCTACAAAGCTGATCAGAGGGCTGGAGCACCTCTCCTATGAGGCCAGGCTGAGGGACTTGGGCTTGTTCAGCCTGGAGAAGAGAAGGCTCTGGGGAGACCTAATTTCGACCTTCCAATACTTAAAGGGGCCCACAGGAAAGACAGAGAGGGGCTGTTTCCAAGGGCAGGAAGTGATGGAACAAGGGGGAATGGGTTTAAACTAAAAGAGGGGAGATATAGATTAGATATTAGGGAGAAATTCTTTACTGTGAGGGTGATGAAGTACTGGAACAGGGTTGCCCAGAGAAGCTGTGGAGGCCCCATCCTTGGAAGAGTTCAAGGCCAGGTTGGATGAGGCTTTGGGCAACCTGGTCTAGTGTAGGGTGTCCCCGCCCATTGCAGGGGGCTTGGAACTAGATTATCTTTGATGTTCCTTCCAACTGTAACCATTCTATGATTCTATGATTTGAGCCTTGGAAACTTAAAGCACATTTAATGGACCCAAGTATACTTGTGTGGGTTATCTTATCCATTCTGACTCCACAACAACATGGCTTAATGTATGTGTTCTCTTAAACTAAAAAAAGATGGTAACATTTTCTGAATCTAGCACAGTGCTTAACTTAGGCACTCATATACTATCACCAGCTCTTCCTGCCATATGCAGTTGATGTTAGGGCCAAAATTAAGAGGCTTTTCTAGTGCATAGTGACAGGGGTTTTTTATTATGATGATCTTTTTCAATTAGCATAACTTGTGAAGCTATCATATAAAAGCATACCAATGTTCTTTGTGCAGAAAAATATGCTGTCCCTAAAGAGAAAATATATAATACAAATAGTTTCTACTTTCTAGATATTTTTTTAATTATTAGAAATTTTAACAATGTTTAAATGATTAAGAAAAGTCATTGCTAAATTCTTGGTTTTCTCACTAGAAATATTGAAGTTAAGGTTAAGAAACTGGGAGAATTTCTCAATGCATATGATCATTCACATAGTTGCGATTTAAATGATATAGCATGTTTGTTAGGCACCACTGGATTTTCTTTTGAGAATAAAAGCAAAAAGAGGAAATAATATGAAAATAAACACAGAAATTATTCTTCCTACTACTGATTCAAATAATGAGTCAGCACATTGCCATAAATATGTCGTGATAATCATGTCATAGGTCATTGAGCAATCTGGTTTAGTGTAGGGTGTCCCTGCCCGTGGCAGGGGTCTTGGAACTAGATGATCCTTGTGGTCCTTTCCAACCCAAACTGTTCTACGATTCTATGATTCCAATGTCAGGAAATTTTAAAATTATGCTGAAATGCAGGTTGAACAAAAAAGGAAAAAAATCACTCTGAACAACTCACCTAAAATTGATGGGGTTTAGGAATAGTTTATCTCCTATTCCCAGCAGCTCAGTTGTTTGGTGTTTTTTTTTTAATTACAAATGTATTTGAACTCACTATTATTCTTCTGATTACCAGAAAATCACTTGAAAAGAGCTTAGGTCCAATGGAACTCTAGCTACCACCCTCTATCTTTTCAAGATATTACCTAAGGCTATTAGATAAATAGCAACATCTAACAGCACATTTTTGAATTTCAATAACCTAAATATCAAGTAAACTCCATNCAGCTTCTCTGGGCAACCCTGTTCCATTACTTCATCACCCTCACAGTAAAGAATTTCTCCCTAATATCTAATCTATATCTCCCCTCTTTTAGTTTAAACCCATTCCCCCTTGTTCCATCACTTCCTGCCCTTGGAAACAGCCCCTCTCTGTCTTTCCTGTGGGCCCCTTTAAGTATTGGAAGGTCGAAATTAGGTCTCCCCAGAGCCTTCTCTTCTCCAGGCTGAACAAGCCCAAGTCCCTCAGCCTGGCCTCATAGGAGAGGTGCTCCAGCCCTCTGATCAGCTTTGTAGCCCTCCTCTGGACTTGCTCCAGCAGCTCCATGTCTTTCCTGTACTGGGGGCCCCAGAGCTGGACGCAGTACTCCAGATGGGGTCTCACAAGAGTGGAGTAGAGGGGAAGAATCACCTCCCTCGCCCTGCTGGCCACACTGTTATTGATGCAGGCAGGATACGGTTGGCTTTCTGGGCTGCCAGTGCACACTGAAAGCTCATGTTGAGCTTTTCATCAACCAGCCCCCCCAAGTCCTTCTCCTCGGGGCTGCTCTTGATCCATTCTCTGTCCAGCCGGTAGTTGTGCTTGGGATTGAGCCAACTCACATTTAGAACCTTGCACTTGGACTTGTTGAACTTCATGCAGTTCACACAGGCCCTCAAGCCTGTCAAGGTCCCTCTGGATGACATCCCTTCCCTCCAGCATGTTAACCACACCACACAGCTTGGTGTTGTCAGCAGACTTGCTGAGGAGAATTGAAATTAAATAATGCTGTATGATAAGAAATGCTCTAAAAAATTCCACAAGTTTGGCCTTTTACCATGTCAAGCAGTGATGTTTTATATGTCTATATATGCATACATAATATGCATTTGTTAATATATATAATAAAAATTATATACATACATTATGTATGTGTTTATGTGTGTACAGGTGTCTTATGTACATGCATTTAAAATGTACATGTTTATATACTTAAACACTTTTTTATTATCATGATAAAAACTTCATGTTACTATAAGAGAAAGAAACGATGTACCTTGGGAAAAAGCCATCTTTAAAGGCAACAGATTTAATTGCACATTTTCCTAACCAGATGTCCAACCAAGAAATTGAAACACTGAAAGAATACCCCCAAAGAGAAGCTCTTTAGTTGTGTCTGAAGCACTTTCAGAAGCTGGACCAATGCTTCTTTAATGTTGTCTGAATATTAATATTGCCCAGACCAGAGAAGCTTTACTTTGCACAGTAAAGGCTCAAATGCCTTTATAAAAGCTTTTTGAAGATTTAAGTAGAACTGTCTAGTATATTCCTGTGGGTATGTCTGGTTTCCAGGTTGTCTCAATCGAGAAAATGTTATTTCTTTGGTGACACTCTAATGAGTAAATTTATCTCAGACACAGAAAGACCTGAGAATCCCTTTTTCTACTGCCTACATCATTTTTTTTCCTCAGACAAGTAGTTAGATTAGTTGAGAGGTGGTTGACCAAGGGTGTTCAAATGAAGGCAGGGATCTGAATTTGGGTCTCTCATGTCCTATGCAGGTGTCTGGATAGCAAAACTCCTGGGTAAACTATGGTCTTCCTCTGTGATCAATGCATTACACATTAGATCTAAGAGCTATCCTCACCGAAAATATTTTTTTAAAAAGTACATATCTGCAAAAACCTACTGCTTTGACAAAATTATATTTGCTGTGATAATAATTCATTATATATGATAAATATATCCTGGAAATATAAGAAAAATGTTCCAGTTCTGCAAAACAGTACTAGTAAGCCTTCGATAACAGGAGGTCATTTTTGTTGTACTAAAGCCCTAAGTTAAGAAGCATCATGTAATGACTAAGCAATCTGTAGTCAGTAAGCAGAGAGGTGGATTCCTGAGCTTTCCTGGCAGCTGGCTGCCTGTGAAACTGTTATGAGATATTCTGGGTCAGACTTGTCAAATAACGCACAGGAAATCTCTTCTTGCTTATTAGACAATCCTGCCATCCGGGATTCTTGGTTCAGAAGGACATATCTTCACAGCTGCAGCTGGTTACTATATAAAGGCAGACCAACAGGGCTAATGTAATCACATTCTAGCACACTCTTACGGAGTTAAAATTCCTTCCCATTTGAGGAATTTCTCTCACACCCCGGACTGCAGCTCAAGGCCACAGTCATGGCACAATTTGCTGAAGGACAGACAAAATTTCTAGTCCCCTAAGATGTCTCCTAATATCTTATCCAATTACATATAAGAAAGAGATTCTTTACTGTGAGGATGGTGAGGCCCTGGCACAGGGTACCCACAGAAGAGGTGCATGCCCCATTCCTGGCAGTGTCCAAGGCCAGGTTGGATGGGGCTTTGGGCAACCTGGTCTAGTGGAGGGTGTCCCTGCTCATGGCAGGGTGGTTGGAACTAGATGATCTTTGAAGTCCATTCCAACTCAAACCATTCTATGATTCTGTGACTCTGAGTGACCCAAAAACTACAGACTCATGGAAGGTTTTTGCAGGAGCAGTTACCTAACTGCAGAATCATTAATGCAAATTGAAATAAAATGAGCACTCACATTTTAATGAATAGTGTGGTCATCCTGTGGAACCATGTTTACCACATTATACATTTAGAAAAGCAAGTTACAATTAATCTTTGCTGGCTGAATTTTTCTCCTAAGTACAGTGTTTCATACTGAACAACTAACACAAAATTACTGATATGCTATACGCTTATTCTATTATGAGGTCATTACTTTCTGCAGCTATTGTGCTTTTTTCCTTTGTAATTGCAGATTTTTTACAAACTGCTTTTCTGAGTATGTTAGTGTCTGTGAGTGCCCACATTCTCATGCTTAATTTACTCTTCTATATTCAGACATATGAATATAGAACAGCAGTTTTAAAGGTGTCTTACTGATAAATAAGTTCCTCTCTGCATGATATTTTTCCTGTCAAACAAGTTATATTTATTTATTTTAAGTCTCCTTTATATTAGAATAAAATGTTGATGGATATTGGTTTGCATAGATTTCATGAGAGTTTGAAAAGATGATTTAATATCTTCTATTTGCAGTAGGGGAAAAGGCTTAAAGAAAAATGACAGCATTCAAGATGTCTTACCATTACTAGACTGAAAATCCGTGCAGTCTGACGTGTTGTTTTGCTTGCCTGCCTTTGGTTTTGATTTTTTCTTTTTGTATGACCAGGGCTGAATTTTAAAATAAACAATTAAGCGAAAACTTCATTAATATAGGCAACATGATTTCTCAGACTCAGATGCTAACTTTTAAATCAGTAAAAATTGGACTTATGGTGGTCTGCAGTACAGTCACATAGTCTCCCCTTCTATACTTAGTTTACTGTCTTCCTCAAGTTTATCTGTAGGGGGCAATATGTAATAAGAAATACCTAATCTCTCATTTTCTTCAAATATCATCAGAAAAGCTGCGAGGAAAAGATTGATTTTACCAAGTCAACCAGAAGTCCAGTATGTGAATTATAGCCCTTTATGGTGGATCTTTATGTATATAAGCTGAGAGCTTATCTGCTATTAATCTAAAAAACTGACTAAATTATTGTCCTGATTTTGCAAGCTATTCAGATTTCCCTATATGAACATTCTCCTTTTACATGTTTAGGGAACTGCACTATTTTCTGCATTGCCTAACACAATGATGCATGGCATGCACACTCATAAACTCACAAAGCACAGAATGAAGGAAGGCTATAGGCACACTAGAGAGAGTAGATAATGAGGGGAAAACAAAAGTCGTCACTTCATTTCACTATCAAAAAATACTGCATAAAATCAGCAAACTTTTTCAAAATAAACATGTTCCAAGATTAAGCAGCTGCAGTGCAGCTCTTGGTTATACTAAGTATTATATAAGGACTGGCTCACAAGAGTGTGCGTCTCTCAGGAAAAGAAACCATGTGAATAAAACAAAAAAAGATGATAAAGAGTAAATTGCTTGAAATACAATGTCAAAAAAATCCCTGCACTTCACCTTGGCTGTATCAGGGCTGGTGAAATTAACAGAATTTGGTGAAGAGAGTTTAAATGAAGTAACAGCAGCAGGCATCATGATGAATAAGAGCAGAATACAAACATACTCAGGAAGGGCAGAGCAGTGAAAGCTTCAAACTCCCTACAAAGATTTTGTTCAAGATTCTGCTGTTCAAATATAACATCAGAGACCTTAAGAAACTTAATACTTGTGTTCTTAATACAGGTGTTCTGACAGATAACTATCTTCTTCATCATTAACATATTTAGACCAGAAACAAAGATGAAGGCTCCATCTTGATATACCTGAGAGAGTTCATTGCTACTGCCTCACTCATCAGGTCTGTGAAATCTCTTTGATAAGGCTTTGAAGCAGGCAGAGCTTTGCAGTGGATCCTGTAAGTCTAGGCAGAGGAACTCCCCAGAGGCCCAAAGGCTTTTGCATTAAAAAGAAACCGTAGATTTTATTCAAATATAAACCTGAATAATTAATTTTTTTAATGGACAACAGATGATTACTGGGGAAGACAGAACAGAAACAAAAAAAGAGTTATATAAAGCCCTTCTCCTGCCCACACATCTGTGCAACACAGATGCTTCAGTCAGCTCAGTGACTGCAGCTCTGAGCTGCAACAAACTGGCTAGTCCCTTTGGCCATTCCTTCCACTCCCTCCTGGCCTGCTCCCTCCCTCTCCCTCCCTCCCTCCAACCTTTGCTGAGACACTGAGTCCTGCATTACCTAAGTGCCAGCATTATTCTCCTAAGCATGGAGCTCCCTAAATAGCTCCTTCAGTCACTGCAGCCCTGTCTGTTTTTCCCTTTGATCAGCAAGATTGAGAGCAACCAACCTTTTTTAATTAGCAACATCAATATAGAGGCATTTTGTATTGGAATAGCATTTGACACAATTTAAAACAGAATTCCTGCCAAAAAAATATGCTACCACATTCTTAACTTTGCTCTTCTGTATGACCCAAGCAGAATGTCGTGAAGCGAATCTTCCTCAATCTTTCTCCAAGTCTCACTGCACATAGCCAAGAGGATTTTCTCTTTAATGCTTGTGCATGGCATGAAACATGAATATTAATAGGTGAGAAGAGGAAATTAAATTAGGATTCAAGATTTATCTTATTGGTTTTGATTGTTCCAAGTGAAAATATAAAATGCAAGTATGAAGCTACTACAAACAATAACCAATAAAAGATAAAAGTCTATTACTAGATCATAGTAGCGAAAAAGATATCAACTGCATACATGAATTGAAACATCAGAAGTGACTTCAATTCCCATTCAAGCACAATGATGTCCTTTAGCACAGAAAAAAATAAAAAAAAGTAGCAACTAAATTTACAGATTGAAGTTATTGTGCATTGGTGTCAAAAATATATTTAGAATGCAGTATTCCTTAGAGGCTACTTTTTGTGTCATACAGTATCAGATTCCAGTGTGTTAGATGGGAAACAGCATTTCTCTGGAGGGTTTCTGACACCAGGATACTCCTCAGCGGTTTATTAACATTGTTTGTTTGTCTTCCATAAATTTAGTATTTAGTAGCTGTTCTACCAAAGATTCTTTGTCACCATCCATGTCTGTGTGTATGTTGAATCCATATCCTTTTTAAATCATACCCTAGTTTAAATGATATGTGATCACTACATTCTGTATATAGAAAAAATATCACTTCAAGTCATAAGAAGGCAAATACATTCAATGCTGTATTGTTAACTCCTTGAAACAAAAGACAGACATTCAGTAAATGCTTAACTTCCTTAAAGGCCCATTCTGATATGCTTTGAGTTACTACTCAAATAGGTTTTGAAGTACAAATATGTTACTACTCTAACATGTTTTGAGTTATTACTCTCTAATCACTGTGAGTGTGCTCTTTGAAGAATCTTGTCTTTAGACAATATAGTTGTAGCTTGCAACAAAGAAAAAGTGTAATTATTTAAAACAAGACTATGTAGCTATATAAAGAGACAACACATTTATAACTACCTGCAAGGTAACTTTATTTGGAAAAAAAACGTTTTGGATCAGAAGGCAGGTTGAATTGCTTTTAAGTGTAAATTAGAAATTATTGAGAGCAATTTATTTTCATCACTGTCAAAACAACAAAATTAGAAGGAGAATGCTCTATATTTTTAATTCGTAAAATGATTCATGTATGTTGTAAAAGGATTCAGTGATTGCTCAAAGATCTCACATTTTCTTCATGTTGTTATAAACCTGTTATTGAAGAACACAGTTTTTTGTGGAGTATACTATTTTTAAACTCTTTAGATTAAAAAACTGTAAGTCTTAGATGAAGAAGCAGGCAGTTTCTTAATCACTACTGAAAGAAACTTTAGTCTCCTGTGTGATAGCTAGTGGACCTATTTGGGTCATTCTGTCACTAATGAAATGCACTTGCCTCCAGAAACCAGTACTGCAGCTGTTTTGCCTTATCTGTAACAAAAATCAGAAGAGCTTAGCATAAAATCTCAACTAATACACTATGAAGTTTAAATAAGAAGGGAAGAGCATGAAAATTTGAAAAATGGAGTATGATTACCGAGAACCATACATTCAGCTCTTCCTCTTTTACAGAAGGGGATTCAAATTCTTTAAGTAATCCAGAATTTTGATCCCACCTGAGAGATGACACTTAGACCAGTAAAATGGCCACCGGCATCCTGTTGAATTATTGATTCATTACAATAATTCAATAATACAAGGAGGGAAAGAGGCATGTAGTGAAATCACCAAATCTGCATCCCAGGGAAGATATCACAGCACATCATGAAGGGTACTTGTGTTAGGACAGACAGTCCTTCCTGTGAAAATTAAGACAGATGTGACTGAAGACACCTGTAATGAGCACTTTTGGGGAAAAATCACACAACTATCTGTTCTTTTGCAGATTTCAGCTCCCAGGAACCATGCCAGTACTGTTATCTTGCTGCAGAATTCACAACAACAACAGTATAAAAATTCAGTAACACCTACAATTCATGAGTCTGACCTTAACAAACTGAGTTCATTGGGACATTGTGTAGGCTTGACATAAGTTTGTGCTTAAGCACAGAGCTGGAAATCAGAATATTGCAGAGCAAGTGTAAAAAAATACTACTCATCCAGATAACTTTCAGCTGACAATATTGTGTCACTATACTCTCAGTGACTTATTTTCCATATCTTGCCATTCCATGAATATGCTTGTACTGTTCCAATCACTGAAATATCATAATATGGAAATAGCCTTCAATCTTTCTTAGGCCTATCAGAAGCCATTTTTATACTCTAGTTTTACCTGTCCACCTTTTTAAGATGGTTGACAAGGTTTTTCCTCTGTATGTGCTCTTTCACACTGGCCTTGAAGAATCTCATTGATTCTTTATGTCTCCTCAGATGAATCTATAAAACCCAAGCACCTTTCTGTGTCTGCTGAAAAGGCGCCCTAAGTGCATCTTGCTGAGAGGAGCAGGACTCCAGTATGGAGAATTTGGGTCCCTTTCAGAAACTACACAAACTAACTCTACAAAATATTAACAAAAAGCACTATGACTACTGCCATGTTAATGAAACCAAGGAAGAAAAAACAAAAAAAGAAAAAAGTGAGAGAAAGGATATATTAAATACAATAACCTGGAGAAAGATTGAGAGCCCCACACAGTCTTGAATTTTTAAACCCAAAGTTCATAAGTGATTAGATCTAGTGATCACAGTTTGACTACTGTGAAGTGCTAGGGAACAGTATTCAAACCAAGAGTCAATGAACCGGTATTTCAGTTATGATGAAATCCAGTGCTAGGTTCCAGTGCAAAAATAACACCTAAACTACATTTCCGTCTAAAAGCATGGCAAAAAAAAATATTCTGAGGGACAGATGTTACAGTCATGGATCTTATTTTTGTATTTAACACGCAAGAAAGGCTATTCAGTTAACAGGGACAGAATCCAGGTTAGAGACTGGAAACACAAAAGTCAATAGGTGGAGAAGCCCAAACTCTAGTTTTCTATTAAGGTGTCTCTGACTGGCTGTATTTTAGCTGTTTTAATACTACTGTGTTAGGAGACTTTCTCCAGCCATACTTACAAAACTGCAGTTATATAAGGTGCTGTTTTGGACATACAGTATTAGATATTAACTGATTCTTTTTTGCTGCTGTATGGTCTGTGTGAGTTTTCACGCTGTTGTTCCATCATCACTCTATTAGCCTGACACAAACTCCCGTATCATGAAGCCTCTCATTTCATGCATAATTACTTATACCTTCCATTTAGGTTCAAAGCCAATTCGCTCCATGCAACATTATGGTATACCCAGGAACAGGTAAGTTTTCAGCCTTGAAGGAAGAGCAGGAGTGCTCTGAGGTCAAAGCAAACAGCACACTAGAAAATCGTCTGCCATGATTATTTAAAGGTCCAAGCTACAAAGAATTGGGTTTTTTTGCAATTTCCCCTCTTGACTGCAATTCCGTGAGGTATCATGTTGGTACTTTCTTCTAATACTGTTCAACTTTTATGAAACAAAAGGATTACACTGTTTAGATCAACTGTGTCAGCTTGCACTTTTTGGTGCAAGAAAGAATATGTTATCAGAAGCATAGATAAATACAATCCCTTTAACCTAGAAGTGATGTGATCCTTAAAAGCAATGTGCAGCTCAAGGAGAATCAACATAAGACCTCCCTCAAATGTGATGGTAATAGAAAATGAAGAGGCACAAAGCATCGGTATACCTTAGAACTAGGAGTCTAAGCTGAGCAACACACCCAAAAAACATTAATATCACTGAGATTTTCTACAGTTGCAATGTATCTTGCAGTGACTAGCTCTTGCGTTCTGATGAGCCTTCATGAAATATGTCCACTTGTACTACCACCAACACTATTTAACATGATACCAGAGTTGATGTTTTCATCAACAGCACAAGATACAGAAATAGGTTTTTTCCATAAAGTCTGGAGTCATGAAACAGCTTTGTATCTATGTCTGATTTCAAAACACATTTTCTCATGGTTTCCAGAAGTTTTTCTGGTATTATAGGCCATGATCCTTGAAACTGTTCCTGATGATATGAATTCATCAATCTAACTCTTATTTATTAACTGACGGTTAAGTCTATCCCCGCTGAATCCAGGACAATGAGTCTCACTGTGGCCTCAAAAAGCAGTTGCGTGAGAATGTTATTATGATATCAGGAAAAGAAAATCTCCTATCAAAGCTCCTTTCACAGTATTTGAGGATGAGAACTTGATCTCTGGATACATACATACATTAACTAGGTAGGACTGTTATCAGGCAAACATTAAGGAATCTGTTGCTAGAGGTAAATGTAAGAAGGAAAGGGAGAAGGAGGAACCTCAGTCAAGGATCCATAACTGGTTTTATTATTTTTTTTTTCTATAATGAGTAATGAGACAAAAGTGTTGGAAAGACACTACACTACATTACCAAGATGGGGATCAGCACATGAGGAAGACAAATATGCAGAGCTGCTCCACACCTCAATTTTTAAAATTCTGAATGTTAGTGTAGGGCAAATGTCAGTGGGAAATGGGTGCCTCTGCAAAACCTTCAGTAACGGAGAAACTTGCACAGAGACCTGCAACAGGTGAATAATTGCTTTCTGCAAGCACTGTGTGGAGGGAGGCATGTAAAAGACACAACTATGACGTGCATATCCAAAATACCACAGATCAGATGAGTCAGGTTACCTTGACTTAGAAGAGATTATAACTTCAGGCTTTCAGGTCCTTTTAAGTAGCAAGCTCACTTAAAAACAGGGAATAGAGACCTTATCATTCATAGAAGCTAAATACTACTACTGACTTCCCTCTTTTTTGTACAAGTGCCTTTAACAGGCAGAAGCTCACATCCTCTCTTCCACTCCTCTCCAAGAACTGTTTTTATGTCTCTGCTTCAGGAACATGCCACAGAAACGTTAGCCTGAAAATTGCTCAGGAGGCTCCAGTCCCTGATCCTGTTGCTTGTCTTTCCTATCAGAACTCCAGTAGCTGCCTGTTTTAAGCACTTCTTTCCATTCCCAATCTCTAAAGCATTATGGGTAAAGCAGTCCACAGCCTTCCCAAATTTTCCTGTTCATCTGCCTTTCACTGCATTAAAGTGAGAATGAGAAATTACCGCAGGCATCAGTACAGGTTAGGGGATGACCTGCTGGAGAGGAGCTCTGCATAGAAAGACCTAGGGGTCCTGGTGGACAACAGGCTGCAGTGTGTCCTTGTCACCAAGAAGACCAATGGCACCCTGGTATGCATTAAAAAAAGCATGGTGAGCGGGTTGAGGGAGGTGATCCCCACCCTCTACTCTGCCCCTATGAGACCCCATCTGGAGTACCGTGTCCTGTTCTGGCCTCCCCAGCTCAAGAAAGACAGGAATTTCCTGGAAAGAGTCCAGAGGAGGGCAAAAAAGATGATAAAAGGCTTGGAGCATCTTCCTTGTGAGACTTGAGTCTCTTCAGCCTGGAGAAGAGAAGGCTGAGAGAGGATCTGATCAGTGTTCATAAATATCTAAACTATGGGGGGCAATTGGATGAGGCCAAACTCTTATTGGTGGTGGGTAGTGAGAGAACAAGGGGCAACAGCCAAAAACTGGAACACAGGAAGTTCAGCTCAAACAGAAGAAAGAACTTGACAGTGAAAGTGATGGAGCACTGGAACAGGCTGCCCAGAGAGGCTGTGGAGTCTCCTTCTTTGGAGATATTCAAAACCTGTATGGATGACTCCCTGTGCAGCCTAGTGTAGGGCACCTGCTTTGACAAGGTGGTTGGACTTGATGAACTCTAGAGGTCCCTTCAAACCCCTACCAATCTGTGATTCTGTGATTCCTCTTGTGAAGTTTTGGTGGGTTGTTTTTGGTTTTGTTTTTTGTTTGGTTTGGTTTTGGGTTGTTTTTTTGGGGGGGGGGAGGGTTTTTTTGGGCTTTGTTTTTTGGTTTTTTTCCCCTCAATTCTTTCAATTCTGTACAATTCTTCCACATATCCACCAAAGACTGTTGTTTCATAACAAATTTCATTGTATCAAGTTAGTTCAAGCTAGCTGAAAGGGCTAATCCAGTCACTTTAGAGTGATATTCTAGATAGCATTTTTATGCAATTTAACAAAATCAAATCCATTGTTAAATATAAAATAAAAACATAAAAATTCAGATATATCACTCAATATACAGGAGAGAAAGTATACTGATTTTTCACACAATTTCTTCCCCATGAAAGCTTTCTTTCGTCATGAATCTTTTTTTTTTAATATCCTTGGCATTTAGCAGTAAGTAACATCAAAATTACAAAAGATTTATACTTGGTTCTAAAGTGAAGAAAATATTTCAATAAATTATGACTTGGAGATTGTGTTTCCTATTATTGAATATTAGAGAATAACTTATCTCAGAATTCTGAAGTGAATAATGTTTTAGTGAATGCATTCTTCATTCTGAATCAGGATTCATATTGTATTAGTAAATTGCAAGTTCAAATTAGATAGACAATAACCTGTGTTCTGTTTTCATCTGTAATCTACACTACACAAGTTTTGAAAAATGTGGTTTTTAAGACCTGACAGAAGACACAGTTTTTAAGGAACAGTGACTAATCATCCTAAAAATCACTTTTTCTTTGACTTCTGCTCTCCTTCATTTAGGAATATTGCAGTGACCATGTAGATGTGTTTCTAACATGTTCTACTTTTCTCTCCAGAAATGTTGCCAGATGGAATTTGGTCATTTGCCCAGGATTCTGGAATTATCAGTAGTGAACTCAGAGCAGTAGCTAGTTCTGAGAGGACTGCAGATGTCTAGAAATCTCAGAAAAATTGCCAATGATCATGTGCAGATGAAAGACATGTTGCATGAATTAAAAATATTTCATGAGAGTTCTATACAATATTATACCATACACATTCTTTTAATATTCTGCCATTAAAATAAAAAATAATCAAAACATACAGCCTGTGAAATAGAAAAAAGGTACACTTTTCAAGAACTCTTTTTGTTAAAGAGGTTGGCAATAAAACAGATTTACATATAAAAAGTACAATAGTGTATTTTTTATTCCAAGAACCATTATTTCAGCACAGTGATATGGCTTCTGGTTATCTCTTCCTTAATTAGTTTTAAAAAGAAACAACTTCTATGTCCAAGAAGGAAAAACACAGCAGAAGGTTCTAGTCCTCATTCAGTCAAATGCTTGCTGTGTCTGGTTTGGTTTGTCTGGCCTCATCATGATCACATACTTCTGTAGATATAATAATAGTATGCTAGAACTTACACAAAAGCATCAGCAAGCTCTTTCTGTGCTACAACTAAGCAGGATAAAAAGGTCACAGCATCCTTGTTTCATGGCAATGCTCAGGCTTTCGAGTAAGCAAGCACGTGTAGTATCTACTTTAACTGCTATATCAGGTAGTGAAGAAAGCAAAAGGAGCAGGAAAAGAGGCCAGACAAGATTAAGTGCCACATTGTCTTGCAGAAACATACAATTGATTAGGCATTAGAACGGCTTGCCAGGGAGGTAGTGGAATCACCATCCCTAGGGCTGTTTAAGGAAAGGTTGGATGTGATACTTAGGGACATGGTTTAGTGGGTAATTGGCAGTAGGGGGACGGTTGGACTAGATGATCCTGGAGGTCTTTTCCAACCTTAAAGATTCTATGATTCTATGAATTCCCTGATTTTTTTGAAATACAGAAGTATTTTTGGATGATATGTAGTTAGGGAGCAAAGACTTTTTCTAAAGTTAGCAGATTACTCTTCTAAGTGACACCTGTGACCATATGCTCTCCACTATCCTCTGCTGTGGGATCCTGGCTAAGCTCTTTGACTCTCTTTAACAAACCTTTGGAGTTCACAGAAGCATGGAATGATTGAGTTTGGAAGGGACCTGTGGATGTCCTCTTGCCCAACCCCCACTGCTCAAGCAGGGATACCTAGAACAGGTTGCCCATGAGTATGTCCAGATAACTTTCAAAAATCTCCAAGGCTACACAACCTTTCTGGGCAATCGGTTCCAGGGTTCATTCACCCTCACAGTATAAAAGTGTTTTCTGATGTGCAGAGGGAACCTTCTGTGCTTCAGTTTGTGTCCATTGCCTCTGGTCTTGTCACTTGGCACCATCGAAAAGAGTCTAGCTTCCTCTTCTTTTTAGGTGTTTATATACAATCATAAGATCCTCCCTGAGTTATCTTTTCTGTAGGCTAAACAGTCCCAGCTTTCTCAGAGTTTTCCTCAAAGAAAAGATGCTCCAGTCCCTTAATAAACTTTGTTACACTATGTCCCTGTCTCTCTTGTGCTAAGGATCCCAGGACTAGACACAGTACTCCAGGGGAGGCTTCACCAGTGCTGAATAACAGAGAAAGATCACCTTCCTTGACCTGCTGGCAATGCTTTTCCTAATGCAGCCCACTATAACATCAGCCCTCTTTGCGGCAAGGGCACTTTGTGGCTCATGTTCAACTTGGTGTCCACCAGGGCCCCCAGGTCCTTTTCCGCAAAGCTGCGTTCTATGTGGGTGGCCCTCAGCATGTAGTGATACCTGGGCTTGTTCCTCCCCAGGTGCAGGACTTTGCATTTCCCCTTGTTGACCTACATGAGATTTCTGTCACCTTATTTTTCCAACTGATTGAGGTCCCTCTGAACGCAGCACGACATTTTGGCATATTAGTCAATCCTCCCAGTGTTGTGTCATCTACAAACTTTCTGAGGGTCCACTTTGTCTCATAGTCCAGATTATTAACGAAGATTTTAGACAGGATTGGACCCAGTATTGATCCCATGTTACACTACTAGTTACTGACCTTCAACTAGGATTGTTCTTGTTTTGGCTGGGATAGGGTTAATTTTCACGAGCCAGGCCAGGCGAGCAGAGCTAGCGAGGGCTATTCCATACCATGCGCCATCATGCTCCCCAGAAAAGAGGGCTGGCTGGGGAGGGGTGGGTTGGTGCTGCTCTGGGATGGTCTGGCTGTGGGCTGAGAGTCTGGTCCTTCGGATTGGTAGTTGATCGGTAAATTCATAGAATCACAGAATCACTGAGGTTGGAAAGGACCTCTGAGATCATCAAGTCCAACTGTCAACCTAACACCAACATGCCTACTAGACCATGTCCTGGAGTGCCACGTCTACACGTTTTTTGAATGTCTGCAGGGACGGCAATTCAACCACCTCTCTGTTCCAACACCTCACTACTCTTTCTGTGAAGAAGTTTTTCCTAACATCCAACCAAAACCTCCCCTGATGCAACTTGAGGCCATAATTGCTCTCTTTGTTATTGCCTTTTTTCACATCCCATTATAACTCCTACTGCTTTGCTGTTGTTTCCCTCTCCCTTTGCTGTCTCACTAAACAGTCCTTATCTCAAGAGGCTTCCCCTTTGCTATTCCCATTCTCCTCTCCATCCTGCAAACAGGAGAAGTGAGTGAGCGGCGCCATGGGGCTCAGCTGCCGGCTGGGGCTGAACCATGACAGTTCCACTGATTGCTATGCCCTTGGCCTGGCTGTTCAGCCAGTTTTCAATCCATCTCAATGAAAAATCCTTGTATTATCTATAATAATATTTCATAATAATGAATATTTGTAGAATATCCCATAGTGTTTTGCAATAAATATTAATACAATCAAATTAGTTTTGCTGTTGCCTAAATTGGATGCACAGAGATAAACCAGAAATGAATAACTTCAACATTCATTCATTAAACAGCTTGCATCAAGCTCAGCAATTCCTATTTGGATTCAGAAGTGAATGCATTAGTCTAAAAAGGAATAAGCCAAAATACTCTCATGTTGTAGAAAGGACTTCCCTTTTGTTTTTTTCTGGTATAAATGACCTCTGTTTATCCTATAACCCCCTAAATCTCTTGGCCAGATTCTCAGCTCATGTAGAGTGTATGAAAGCAATTATAAAGTGGCTTCTCTCAGCAGGTTATCTGACTACCACACTGTCAAAGTTAGAGGTAATTTCCAAGGACATACTGATTTTCCCATACTTTAATTTGCCCTTGTATAGAACAGTGATATGATGGGCAGGTGTATGACAGATTAATTGCCTAATGACAACCAAAGTGGCTGCAGTTCAGTGATGTGTGAAGTGATCTTGATATAAAACCTGCACAAGCAGAGTAGTGGACTTAGATGACCTAATGGGTCATTCCTATTTCTGATGTCCAGAACTGTGTTATAGAGTCAGTAAATCAATGTAATATCCTTCTAAAAGGGAAAAGTTATAGATATAAATTCTATTAATTATATATAATAAGTCTGCAATTTATTTCGTAAAACTTAAGGTAGTACTACTGCCTGGTACCTGACATGTTTAAATGCCAGTAGTTTCTATTCAGTGCGATGGATAATTTGAATGGCTAATCAAATGGATTTCAGACAAAGTGGTTATTCATTTAACTGGAGATGTAGACTGTAGTTGCAGTTAAAGGTCCTAATTTCCTCACCCTTTATTATGGGTTTTAGAGAATAGTCTGTTATGTAGTGAGTGCGTATCTAAAGTATATCATCATGTTTTTACTTCTCTGGGCTCTAGCATAGTGCATGTACGCTTCTGATGAGTCATTTCACTTTTTGTTACTCAGAGGACCGTCACAGAATATGATGCCTTGCCCCTTGTAATGTGAGAGGACCAGGCACTTGTTGATCAAATGTCAGGGGCAAAGGAAGTTCAAAAAAATGTTTCCATTCTGGTCTTCTGTGTATGACAGTGTGCTAATACAAGAGACATGGACAGATATCTCCTCCCTTCCATTTGGAACATTCACATAGGAAAGAACCACTACACAAAAATCACTGTTTTCTGCTTTAAAATTTAGGAAAAACAGATCAGATCCTGATGGTTCTGGCTGACACATTTATGTAAGAAGAATAATGATGGGATCCCATAAAAAAAGCTACAACTGCTGTGAAGCTGTGGATAAGACACACCAAGTTGTTGCACTGTGTATTGTACATGTGATGAAAACTGTCTGCATGTACAGCTGAAGTAAGTGGCAAATGCAAACTAATCCTCACCCTGAAATGAAAGAGGGTAAATAAACCAGGAAACTGGCATGAGTTTTCAGCTTTAGCCAAAGCACTCCAATGTGATTTTCTGCAGCCTCTTCATAAATAGGCCACTGCTACAACTCCAAAGTGGCTCCAGGGTGCAGATGGTCACAGTGAGGGCCATGTTTAGAAAAATTATTAACATAATTTAGCCAGAGGAGGAAAAATGACCCATCTCCACACTGAAGAGCCAAGTCATGGGAAGATGAGAATGTCACTCTGTCACAGTAACAAAGAAATTTGAGGAAATGAACAGAGTGTGTTTCAGCTCACAGAGGGCACTCACAGCTAGAAACTCATTCTTGGATCAGACCAAGCACTTAATTGGTCTGAAGTGCAAGCACCTTCCTAAAGCTATTAACTCATCTACACCATCATCTATGATCATCTGCACGCCAAAAACCAAAGGAGTGTAACAGCTGTCTTCAGTAAAGAGAGATCCAATTGGTCAGGTGTGGCATTGGTGGGAGAAATTAATCCCTGAACCTCACGTGTTAGGACCAAGATAGCACCTAACGACTTTCTCTGGTTTGGGAAGATAGTACAAAGTAAAGTATTGTATGAATCAGTATTGTATGACTTAGCAGTGAATTATCTTTGCATTAATTTCCATAAATACACAAACCCCTTAACTCCATCCGACAGAGTTGAACAGGTTTTTCCTGATCCCTCAAGTAAGCAAGTACTTCACTAATGATACACCTTCACAACATAATAAAAGTGCAGGTGGGTAATCCTTCACAGCAAAACACATTTCCCAATGCAATGTTATGATAACGGAACATTTTAGGTGAACTCACTGAATTTTTACTACTGAAAACTACACCAAACTTCTAAGGTTGCAGTAATGAATTTATAAATTGTACTAATTTCAAAGTAGCTTGGGAGCTGATGGTACTCTTTGAAGAACGCTGAGAGAGGACATGTAACAAACTCCCATGGACATTCAACCCCCTGAGCTGGAAGACAGGGACAGAGGGCAGAATAAACCCCCTCATGATCCAGGAGGAAGCAGTTCATGACCTGTTATGCCCCCTGGACACTCACAAGTGTATGGGGCTGGATGGGATCCACCCAAGAGTGCTGAGGGAGCTGG
>VWZZ01000913.1:87357-193284 GCA_013399095.1 Psophia crepitans | reverse complement strand
GTTAAACCACGACAACAGTATATATCCTTAACCTGATCTGTAGTTTTTGTGTACAGTGGTATTCAGCCATTCCTCAGAGCATTTCTCTTTCAAACAAACATTAACCTTGCAGCCACGCTACAGCCACAGAGCTAATATCAAATATTGTGCACACCGTCTTGCTTTCGTGTGATTCTTTTTGGTATTGATGTTGTCAGTGGAGGATGCCTGCTCAGGACAAATCAAGGTCAGAGCCCATATTTGAACAGAGTCCTAGCTGAAAAAACAAACAAAAAACCCACAAAAAAAGGGAAAAACAAAAACAAAAAGCACAAACAAAACAACAAAACACAAAACAAAAAAACCCCCAAATTCCCAAAACACACACAGCAGTGAAGAACCAACATTCAGAAGTCTGCCATATCAGCTGAAGAGTCTTCCACACATATTAAATATTTTTTTTCTACTGTAATTCACCAAGGCAAAACAAAGTGCAGTGGCAGGAAAACAGAATAGAAAATGCTATGTCCTGGCAGCCCACATGAAATATTGATGATAACTCATGTGGAAAAGAATTTAATGTTGAAGTTTATCAGCACTTGACACATGACACATTCCAAATAATTAGGAATTACTGTAGGTGATAGATAGACCCGATTTTTGTGTCAATAGGAAGGATCAGTTTCGTAACAGCCTTAAGCTGTGTAGGTGTAGTCACAAAGAAATATGTTATTAATGTGAATTTCTCATTAAAAAGAAAAAAAAAAAGAAAAGAAAAAACTCCATACTCAAAAAAAATCCACTTAAAAGAAAATCTAGGTTTTTTTCCTCTCCAAGTGAGCAGTGAAACTCAATTCACACAGGATACCAAGAAGAACAGGAAGACCTATAGAACTGCAAATGCCTTTAAACAGAGATCAAAGTACCAGTGGCTGCAGCTCAAAATTAATGAATTTTAAGGAAAATGTATGTGATTGGAAAAATCTCCTTTAAAAAAAAAAATCTATTCAGCTAAGGAATCAAAAAGTATCTTCTTAACCTCTTTCATCTTTATCTGACCTCTTCCCTAACCTCTTCTGTCTTTATAGGAAGGGTTAGGAAATATTAGCTACTCTATGAATTGCTACTAATTTTAGTATGCTCGGTTTTATAGAAAACAAGAGTTAGAGAAAATACAGTTTTAAATCACATTAATTGTATACTTTTGAAATTATTGTGCACAAAATTTGGACTAGTTGGAGATATGCAAAGGAGGTGAAAGCTGCATTTCAGTAAAGCTTTCGATACTGTCTCTCACAGTCTCCTTCTGGACAAAATGTCCAGCATACAGTTTGACAAACACATAATGCAATGGGTGAGCAACTGGCTGATGGGACAGGCCCAAAGAGTTATGGTAAACAGGGTTACAACAGGCTGGTCGCCAGTCAACAGTGGGGTTCCCCAGGGCTCCATGTTAGGGACAGTTCTTTCTAATGTTTTCATAAATGACTTGGATGTAGGACTAGAAGATGTTGTGAGCAAGTTTGCAGATGACACTAAATTGGGAGGAGCTGTTGATTCTCTTGAGAGCGGAGAGGCCTTGCAGAGAGATCTGGACGGATTAGAGAACCGGGCAATCACTAACTGCGTGAAGTTCAACAAGAGCAAGTGCCGGATTCTGCAACTGGGAAGGGGCAACTCTGCTGTACATACAAGCTGGGGGATGAGACGCTGGAGACCAGCCATGCTGAAAGGGACTTGGGGGTCTTGGTCGACAGCAAGTTGAACATGAGCCAGTAGTGTACTCAGGCTGCCAGAAAGGCCAACCGCATCCTGGGTTGCATCAAGCACGGCATTGCCAGTAGGTCTATGTAAGTTATTGTCCCACTCTACACCACGCTGTTGTGGCCTCACCACAACTGTACTGCGTGCAGTTTTGGGCTCCACAGGACAAACAGGACATACAACTATTGGAAAGTGTCCAGAGGCAGGCAACAAAGATGGTGAAGGGTCTAGAGGGGAAGACATATGCAGAGAGGCTGAAATCCCTTGGCTTGTTCAGCTTAGAGAAGAGGAGACTGAGGGGAGACCTCATCGCGGCTTCCTCATAAGGGGGAGCGAAGGGACAGGTGCTGATCTCCTCCCTCTGGTGACCAGAGGCAGAACCCAAGGGGACAGCACGAAGCTGTGACAGGGCAGGGTTAGGCTGGAGATCAGGAAAAGGTTCTTCACCAAGAAGGTGGTGGGGCACTGGAACAGGCTCCCCAGGGAAGTGGTCACAGCACTGAGCTTGGCTGAGTTCAAGCAGCATTTGGACGATGCTCTCAGTCATCTGCTCTGATTGGGCTGGTCCTATGTTGAGCCAGGAGTTGGACTTGATGATCCTTATGGGTCCCTTCCAACTCAGGATATTCTATGATTTTAATATTACATGAACAGATACATATTATCAACAATTAAGATGTCCTTTATGATCCTAAGAAAAATAAGCAGTTAAGCTGTTATGCAAATCTCTATAACAGATTGTTTGAATAGAACATGGAAATATCTGCCTGTGTGTTTTTCACTGTGCTTTCAAAAGGTAATTTGAACACTCTACAAATAGGTTCCTGTGAAAAGTCCTATTTTTCTCTAGAAATAAGCGTTCCCAGTTAAAAGCCATTCTTCTCCATCGGTTGCAATGCAGCACTGACTTCCATCATTATCTGTTCCCTTCTTGATATACTCTTGAATAGCTAAATCACCAAAACGCATCTGACCACTGTATAGCATTTATAATTTTGGGACAAGAGAGGGAAAGAATAAATTCTTGGAGATCTTTTATAGGAATAAAAGTTATTGAATATGACATTGTTTGGCAGCAACTGAGAAGTAAGGCTGCACCTTTCATTCTAAATATGTTTATTTGCCATGTCATCAGCACAAAGGGTTACCCAAAGGGATAACAACGGAGCGTCAGGGATCCTTTTCATACCCGTTGAAAAGATAAAAAGTTCGGCTTTATTCAAGAAGACTCAGCTTGTAGTCCCTATTTGAAAGATACACAGGATGTGCACGAAGTGTTAAGTACATGGAAACAAGCACATGTCCTGCCGGTATGGATACTGCTCATACTTGGAAGGAAATACGTGAGAAGCCACGCGCAACTCCTTGCTACTGGCTACCTTAAGCCCTGCTGGGGATGCCTTTGCCAGCCTCCTGTAGCCACTGTGGAGCTGACAGAAGCCACTTGTGCGAGCGGGCAACACGGCAAGTCGGAGCAAACGGTTTACTGAGCAAAGCCAAGCAGCTGGCCACCCTAACGCAAGGCCCTCCTGCCTTCAGCTCGCCCCAACTCCTGCTGCCCAGCAACGTGGGAGTGACTGTGCTACCGATAGAACTATAGATATCCATGCTCTCATTCTCTGGCAACATGCTCAAATCTCCTCAGGCGTTCAAAATCTTGAAATTCAAACCAAAGCCTCCAGCAACATGCATGGGATCAATGCAGTTGCGTGCAATTCTGGGGTTTTTTTTTGTTTGTGTTTTATTTTGGGTTTTTTGGGTTNTGTTGGTTTTTTTGGTTTTTTTGTGGGGGGGGGGGGGGGTGTGTGTGTGTGCACACGACACAGGTTTGTTTTTTTCTCTCTCTCTCCAGCCAGCCATGGCAATTGCTAAATCAGCACAAGAGTGGTTCTTCAGCATAATCATTTGCCATCTCCCAGGTTGGCTCACCCCCCTGAGCAAGCAGGCCAGCCTGATTTGCAGCCCTAGGGAGATAGGGAAGAGAGCGTCTTCTGGCAGCAGATCAGAAGAGCTACCCTATTCACTTGAAATATGTAGAAGGCAGAAGCAGCCTGAGCTTTTATTAAAGATAACGAATACTTTTCTTGTTTTGCGCTTAGCTGGCCACTTAGTTGACTATGCTGAGTATCTGAGAGAGGCACAAGCCAGCGGACAGATGTAGGGTATGCACAAAGGAACCTGTAAAATCTTTTCCATCAACCTAAGAAAAAGCATCCAGCCAGAGATGGTTTCACAAACCATCCATTAACTGACCCAAAGTTTGTACAACTACGTATTTAGTTGGCTGTTACTAGAAGAACAAGTCAGAGCATTTTGTGTTTCTTTCTAACGCGTGTGTGGCTGTGGGTGCCCAGGGTCTGTCAGGGTCCATCAGGGGCCTCTGTGAGGAGCAGCCGGGGCTGCCTGGTGCCGGGCACAGCCGGTTCCAGCCGGCTCCGACCCACCCACCACAGGGCACGGCTGAGCCCTGCAGCCACCATGGCGGCACCTCGGGGAAAGCTGGGGTAAGGAAGGGCAAAGCGCTGCCCGGCAGTGAGGGGAAAAGCGTGAGAAACAGGAGAGGCAACAAAGAGCAAGGTCAGTGAAGGAGGAGGTGCTCCATGGTGCCCAAGCAGAGATGCGCTGTGGGCTGTGGAAAGCCCACGCTGGCGCAGGGAAAAACTGTGAGAGGGAAGAAATATCAGAGAGAAATCACTGTGCTGACTGTACCCTCCCCACTGCTCAGGGCGGATGGTGGAGAAGTTGGGAACGAAGGGGTGATGTTGAGCCTGAGGAGAAGAGGCAGCTTGGAGGAAAGCTGTTTTAGCTTTTGTCTTTGTTTCTTAACATCTAACACTATTTTTAATTAGCAATACATTTAATTAATTTTCCCCAAGTCACGCCTATTTTGCTTGTGACAGTAACTGGTAAGCCATCTTACTGTCTGTCTTGACAAACAACCTTTCTCATCCTGTTGTCTCCCTGTCCCACTGAGGAAGGGGAGCAGGTGAGCAGCTGGGTGGGCATTTGGCCGTTAGTCAGGGCTAAGCTACCACACCGATGTTACGGCCACCTTGCTTAGCAGAATGGGAAAGCTTCACAGAACTTATGCAGGCTTTTTAAATTTCATTCGGGTAAAAAGCAGAATAAAAGAACTATCAGGAATGTTTTTGAAAAATGTCTTGAAAATCTAGAACAAAATTACTGTGTGATATTGGAATTCCCTATAGACTGAAAAAACCCCAGCACTCTCCACCTCTAACACATGCTAAGCAGTATCTCTCTCATTCATGAGTACTTGTGCATGCCAGATGCAAGAACACACTGGATCGAAGCAGAACTATCCACAATGGCAGCAATTTTCTATGCACTTAGAGTATGTGTGATGACTTTTCAAGGTGGAGTGAGAACTTCTGTTTTCTAACAAAGCCCTGCATTGCAGACACGGTCTTGTAAAAAGAAATGAACGAATTCAAATCCATAAATTCTGCACCAGAAAAAAAGGGAAATTGGAATTGTGCATGATGCAATCCATGGTAAGGCATGATAATTTATAAGACCGTATGTCAAGTCATACTTCCAACAGAAATGAAGGCACTAGGGTCTCTAGAATGAAAAAGCCACTCCACAGCATTTTGATTGCTCGATAGTGACAGATGAGAGCTAGAAAATAGAACCTCCAAATTTCATATATCATACTGCAGATTGATGCATGCACATATCGCACTTTGAAAACCTCCACTGTATTTTTGCATCATGATAAAATAATCTCAGAGCCCTTTGCCTTGCCGTATATCAAGATAAACTGCGAGGAGAAAAGCAAACATCAAACAAACGAACAAAAAGCTTGTTTCTGTCTATTTAGTAGATCGCTATGAATCAAATCCAAAGAGATATTGAAAATTCATATAGGTTTTCTTTGAAGCATGTGCAATTGTCACAGGCACTTTTTTTTTTAAACGCACAGCTGTCTAATTGAGCATTAACAATCTAATAAGGTACACAACAGGACCTGAAGAGCAACTTTTCTTTCAGAGCCTGCAGTGCACAGGTTCTGTATCACTCCCAGCTTTTCAATTAGATCATAATTATAACATGCCTCATTTAGAGCTACAGGAGCCCTGACCCTGTCAACAGTACTGGACCATAACATGTCTGTCTTAATTAGATCTGATTAGTTCTGGGCCCAGATTTCATTGTGAATCTTAGCTCCGTTAAAAACTGCTCATCTGTTTGGCAGCTGCGGGTATTGCTGAGCCTTTTTCATCATACTGCATGGGTGTGCTTTGCTCCTCCTGACTCTCCAGAGACATCAGGACTCAATGCAGCATTTCTGCTTGGCCTTCAGAATAAGGCAGCTTATGGAAAGTAAAGGAAAGAGGTAAAAGAGAAGTCTTAACTTTTTTATGGACAGTTTCACACAGCATCAGACTGCTCAATTATAGTGTAATAAGATTTAAAATTTGTATTAGCAAGTCATATTTTGGGAAAAGTAAAGGATTTTTTAAAATCCTTCACAGATATTTTGAAATTGAAGATACATCACAGTGCAGGAGTCCTATATGTCACCTATGAGTGACAGAAAAAAATGCATAAGTGGTGTTGTTTCGGTGGTTTGTTGTTGTTTGGGGGATGATTTTTTTTTGTGTGTGTGTTATTTCTTTTTAACATCAGAGAGAGTGAAAATTTTCAGCATTACCATTCTGGGGGTATTTCTCCATTGTAGTATTTTGAGCGTATTTTAATAATCTTAGAATGTATAAAAGCCTTTCACCTGTAACAATCTAAATTAATCTTGAGTTTTTGCAACACACTATTGATACAAAGAAATCACATTCATTTTAATGGCCTTAAACTCGTCTAAGTTACAATAATTGATTTTTCTTCTGTATCACACTTTTGGGTTGATATGATTTTTCCTCTTCCTGAGATAATGATGATAACAGACATTGCCTAAGAATTAGTTAGCACTCTATACTAAAGCCCTATTCCCATAGTTAACTTTCATAAAAAAACCCCGCACAAACAAAGACAAACCTCAAAAACTTAGCTTACAAACAATACTGCTACAATTTTGCTGCTAGAATTTATTCCGTATCCCAATTATACTACTTTGTTTGACTACAAACCCCCTTTCTTAAATCCCACAATGATTCTCATGTACTATAATTGCAGTGGAAAGCCAAAACATACTCAGCATTTATTAATACAGACTTAAAAACTGTCATTGTATACAATATGCATACAAATGCTTTGGCTAGAAATAGTATTTCCAAGACCACCTACTATTCTCAAAAATGCAGAAATTTTATTTAAATAAAGGGACAACTCAGGCCACTAGCAGAAGGTTGTCTCTATAGAGCCATAGTTTTTAAACCTCACTCTCTGCACATCTCTGGTTCTTAGAAAATGAGAAGTCATATGTACTAATAGATTGTTTTTAAATGTATCCTATATCACAGCAACAGTAACTTTCATCTATCCAAGTATAGTTAATTTAATTCCCAAGGATTAGAAAAGCATCATGGTTTAACCAGGCTGGCGGCTAAAACAATCCCACAGCTGTTCACTTTCTTCCTCATACCTCCTTACCCCCCCGTGGAATGGGGGAGAAAAATAAAAAAGAAAAATAAGTAAAACTCATGGGTTGAGATAAAGACAGTTTAATAGGATAGAAAAGGAATATAGTAATAATAATTATGATAAAAGAATATACAAAGCAAGCGATGCACAGCACAATTTCTCACCAGCCAAAGCCAATGCACAGACAGTTACCAAGTGGACCTGCCTCCTGGCCAGCCCCTCAGTTATATGCAGAGCATGGCATCATATGGTATGGAATATCCCTCTGGCCAATTTGAGTCAGCTGTCCTGGCTGTGTCCTGTCCCAGGTTCTTGGGCATCCCCAGCAGTGGGGGGTATGAGAAGCTGAAAAGTCCTTGGCTGCTTGGCAACAACTGAAAACATCAGTGTGTTATTAACGTTATTCTCATCCTAAATCCTAAGCACAGCATTATACCAGCTGCTGGGAAGAAAATTAACTCTATTCCTGCTCAAATCAGGACAAAAAGTTAGGAGTATCTGAACAGCACCACTTGCAGAAGTCCAATGTCAGGAAACTTACTGTTCAAATCAAAGTTTAAGAATGACTGAGCTTTTCAGCAAGACATTTTTCAGACGACAGAGCTAATGAATACCTCCCTCCAACTTAACATAGAAGATATCAGAGTAAGACTATTTTGTTTAAGAAAACAAATACTAATGCATACTTCATTATCAATGCCAGACTTAAAAAGTGTCTGAATTTAAAAGTTTAGTTTTATGAAGAAAACAGTAAAGGAAACGCAAAGTTTCTTTTTTTCTCCTCCATATATCACAATAAGTGCTGCAGCAAGTACAAGAATAATGACAAAGCTTCCGTTACTATAATTCCCAGAAGCCTACCTTTCTTTAGATTGTGAAAATCTTAAGCAGGAGGGAAGGAAGAGGTAAATTTAACTACCACCATTGTACCTGTGTAACAAAAATAATTGAAAAAAAACAACCAACTAACCTTAGTTTAAACCATAACTCCAAACCTACTATTGTTTCTTCCTGCTTTTCAAGTTTAAATAGAGGTTACTTGAAAAATGAATTATATAGAAAGCCATAAAAAAACCCCAGAGGGTCTAAAAACTTAAGTTTCATGAACAAACAGAAAATCAGAAGCAAAATGCTTCTAGAAAAAGAAACAATCATCTTTAGAAGTTTCAGGTGTCAGAGTAGACGGTACCCCAGGTATATTCATCTATGACATTAGTTCTTTTTTTTTTTGAAGTAGTAGTTAATAATAATGAAAAATCCATCTACTGCATATTTCTCTTCTGAAATGTTATCTGAGACTTTCTTTTATGTAAGCACCGTTACTGTCCATTGAAAAAAGTTTTCTGATTTTAGGAGTCTCAGGAGAGTAGAGGAAGGATTTCCTTTCAGTCTTGCATCTTTAATTCTTCAGTCTACCAACTGTGCTCCTTTAAATACAGCTGAGGATACCATTGATCATCTCTGCTGTCAGGGCAGGCTGCTGGCTCACACTCAGCTTGCTGTCACCAGGAAGCAGGTCCTTTTCTGTAGAACTCCTCTCCAGCTTGTTATGTTGTCAGGGGCTATTTCTTCCTCAGTGCAAGACTGTATTTGTCCTTGTTGAACTTTTCTCACGTTCCTGCTGGTCCATTCTTTCAGCCTAAGTCCATCCAGTCAATATTTTATTCATAGAATGGTTAGAGTTGGAAGGTACCTCAAAGACCATCTAGTTCCAACCACCCTGCCATGGGCAGGGACACCCTACACTAGACCAGGCTGCCCAAAGCCCCATCCAGCCTGGCCTTGAACACTGCCAGGGAGGGGGCTTCCACAGCTTCTCTGGGCAACCTGTTCCAGTGCCTCACCACCCTCACAGTGAGGACGTTTTTTCCCCTTATATCTAATCTAAATCTACCCTGTTGTGGTTTAAAGCCGTTGCCCCTTATCCTATCACTGCACTCCTTGATAAAGTCTCTCTCCAGGGAGGGCTCAATCAAATAGCCTCCCTCTGCCCTGCATCCGTGCATACGGGTTGCAGACACCTTTCTGCAGGGTCCCTATGGAGATCTTCTTGCTCCCCGTTTCCTCTTCCCTGATGCTGTACTGTCTGCTCACCTCCTCCTGCAGGACTCTAACCTGGCAGGGACAGCCCCACCGGCATCGTGCACCTCCACAGGTGGCTGAGGACCCTCCTACCATCCTAGTCCTGGAGAGTTGAGCCCAGCCAGCCACCCTGAGAGCTCTGCTGAGTCCAGGCTGTAGCTGGGATGGCACAGCTACGCTTGCCATGGTAGGGAACTGGGTGCCATGGCCTCAGCACCACTCCTGACCTGTCTGTAGCTGAGTTCGAACCCAGTCACATAAACTGCTGCCTCTGCTGGTTGTGCTCTCTATTATCTTACTGTGATAGACTTGAGGTTGGGCATCTCTCACCTAAAGCTACAATTTTATTTTATCACATGCTGTAATTGACCAGCACCTTTCTTTGAAGAGCAGAGAAATTTAATGCTTGCATGAAAACATTAACAATGGATGAATCCACTTTTGCTTAAAAAGTTTCCTCTACCCCAAGTAGTGCATACTCTAGCAGAATTAAAAACTACACTATCACTTAAGTAAACCAAATTCATCTTCCACTTTTGTAACACAAGCATTTCCATTACCTTCAGCAGAATCTATACAGTTACAAGAACAAGCACAACTGCTAAGACTTTCTGGGCAAAGAACTTGTTTTCTGGTGTGTCTGCAAAGGAGCATGCAAACCACGGGGGCTGCAGGCACATTAAACAGTGATTACAATCTGGCCACTCATCCAACTGAATTGCAAGTGCTAATTTAAGAAAAATTTTAATCTCATTTGCATTAAAGTGATCATCGTTAAACTCTACATATTCTTTTCTGAGTAATTACAAAAACATAGTATTTATTAAGTATTAAACACACAGAATGCTGTGGTAATCTTTGCAGCTTTATCCCAGTGAATAAATATGAATCGTTGTGCACTGTGCAGATTTCTGCCTGATCTCTGCTTTCTATTAAGGCTGTGTCATAATGTTTGCAGAAACAGAACATTTATCATAAAATTCCATGCATGCAGTTTACTATAAATTAACACAAATACATTTTGAATAATGAGATCACCAGTTTTGCAAAACATTGCTGTTAAGTAACTCACTATTTTAAGATACTATGACCTCACTACATGAAGTTCCTTAAAGAGAAAAAAAACTTTTCTGAAGTTTTATGCAATACTTATTGCCATTAATCATAGAAAAAAATATTTGCCTCGAAAGATCAATGTGTTTTGTATAATAAACAGTGTAAATAGAAATATGCATTACAAATCACTGAGAATGATTTTATTGAATTTATATCACCTAACAAAATACAGTATAAGTTTATATTCAAGTAATAAAAAACAGAACTTGTGCTGTATTTTGTTAGCTGATATATTTACATGCCTTTGGGTCCTGTTGAAATTTCAACAGTACTTTTTCAATTCATTACAATTTCATGGCACCAGCTGACAGTGCAATGCCCAAGCACTTCGTGCTCTAATAGCAAAGGACATCAGCTCATAGAAGTTAGCATATTGCTGGGTTTCAATTAGTATTAGAAAAAAATCCATATATTCAACATAAACATAGATCAAGTTAACGATTGCTATCAGTTACTCATAGACATGCTAACATAGAAGAATCACCTTTTCAGAAGCATATAGAAAAACTGAAATCCTAACTTCTGAGGACTTCCAAAACTTGCCTGATTTTGCTTTTCTTTTGAATTACTTGGGCTCCTGAAAGGAACCTCTAAGTTCTCCCTCCAGTTCCAGAACTTATCGATGTGCCATATGCTACCAGGAGTGCACAAGCCTATTAGGACAAGAACAGCAGTGAGGAAATGTCTGTTCTGTGGTACTGACAGAAACGCACTAGTTTCTGTCTTCCTGACCCAGAAAGGCTGGCAATACCCAAAACCAGTTACACTGATAAAGAGCAAGCCTGCCTGAGGTAAGAGCACCAGATACTTTTCAATAAAAACTTTCAAAGCTATCTTTGAAGGCAGCACCCTGGGAACACACACACTGAATGCCAAGCAAAAAGTGAATTTGGAGCTATGAATTTGTTACAGCTGAAAGAGCAGGAGAGACTTGCTGAGGACATAATTCATTTATAGTGCTGTGTGGCTTCCAGTGAAGAGCATCCCATCACTCATCACCTGCTCCTACAGTAGCTGGTCTGCAGATTTGGCACTCATGGGGGCGCAGGTCAGAGACTAGGACACTGGCAAAGAATAATTTAGTCCTGCTGACTCCACCATCACTTCTAGCAGTGTAGCAAACATCCCATTTGGATAAAGGCTTCACTCGATGGAGCAAAATGTTAATGATGAAAAGCATTTTCCCCCAGCAAGCGTTACAAATATTTGGCACGGTGGTAGGCAGGTATGCAGTGGAAGAAATACAGGAATCAAATACATGGAAATGTTGTGGGTTTTTTCCCCTTTTGTTCCCTTAAAAGTAAGTCAAGACCAGAACGTTCAAGTCAATAAGCTATTAAAATTGCCTATGAACTACTGAAGCAAGAAAACATCTTGATGGTAAAATAAATTAAAACAGCGCTGTCAATTTCTCCTCACTGCTGGCTTAAAACATTCTAAGAATTACCAATAGCAAACTCCATGCCTCTTTCCCTTATTACTGTCATTATCTCTTCCATTCCCCCTTCCCCATCCCTTTCTTCCCTGCCCACATAAAAACACAAATGCAAAACTAAACAAGCCACCTCCAGTCGCGAGTCCAAAAACCATACCAGCTAAATCCAAATATACTTGTAAATGGAAAAAAAAAAATGTCTACAGTGGATGGGGATTGTTGGTGAGTTGGGAAGGGGTGCATTGTTTTTTGGTTTTGTTTTTTTTTTTTTTTAAAACATAAAGGTGATTATAGGACATGTGTTTTAATCCACAGCATACCACATGAAATAAATTGAGGCATGTTTTTAAAGCTTAATGAGACTTCTGTATTGCCACTTCCAATACTATCCCCCCCAAATGGATGCCATGCTTCATCTGTGTACATATATTGCCAAAATAAAAGTGATCCATCATAAGGCAAATTAAATTGTCCCTAAAATATAAGGACTTCTGGAAATGATGAAGAAGAGAGAGTTCTGACAGTCAGATAGATTAATAGTGTGATAATAAATTAAACATAAACCACCAATCCCAGCTGCCTGTGATCTAATGGTCACTCAGGGACATTGCAGAGCTTTAACATCTGGTGCAAAGAGGGCAAAATTACCACGACACTGGCCTTTCACCTTCTAAAGACACCAGGATTGCATATGGCACAGTTGCATGCACACCAGATGCTCACTTAAAATCTGTAGCAATCCCTTCCCAGTAAACCCAAACAGCTTAAGTGATTTTAGTCCAAGTTAAATCAGGAGTTTAAAAGAAAATGAAGACAGACTACTACTATTTCCATATGAGATTTCCTGCTTGGGAGACCTATCTTTTGATAAGGGAGGTACTTGTTTCACTCCAGGTCAAGTGAGAGCGCTGGGCGTTAAGTCCTGGGAAAAAGCTTTGGAAAGCACTGTGTAACAGTTGGCTCGCTTTAGCACGATTTCAGCATATCCCCTTTCAAATGAAAATGGCTATGCTTGAAAGCACAAAGTTGCAATTTAGAAAACCAATGCCACGGCATATACAAATAATGACCTCCAAACCAATAAAAATGTAAATCCAAATTTAATGGGAGATTAAATACACAGGGAAATTAACATTAGATCAACTATTTTATCTTGCATGGAATATAATTTGTTTCACTCTTTCTTAATATTTGGGAAAAGAAATGTGTCAGATTGACTGACTATACTATCTACAATTGTTCCCAGCAGTACTGCTGCATTTAATCCTCATACAAAGGTTTATTTCTATTTACCACCAAAAGGTTTTGTTTAATTATACCTTATATCAACATGACAATATTACATCAGACTGGAAGTACTTGCTTTGAATAAATCTAAGCTTCATGAGTAAGGCAGGGGAATATTTGCAGATTTCGTCTTTTTATGGTTTTCTTTTTCCTCCTTTTCTAAAACTGCGTTTTTCTGCATATCTTACTACTTAAGCTGTCGCTTGCTATTCAACCAGCTACTAACTGTATTCCTATTAATACTAATAGCTTCCGCTTAGGAATCAGAAATTAGTCAGACAAAGTAGTAAATTCTGAACCATGCCTTCCCGAGTTGGACAACAGGATCCTACCCCTACAGACCCATGACTGCTCCATACTACATGGCAATACGGCTTCGCTTGAAAACATGCCTCTGAAGTGGCATAACTTCTTTGAGAACTTTACTCGCAAGTGACTTATGGAAAAGGTAGTTTAAGGCTATGTAAATCTTTCCAGGAACTGCATAGAAGCTTAGGTGTCTGGTTATGAATTTTCTTCTTGGCATTTACTGAAGGATTTGTAGAGCATCTTACATAGTGAAACTATATTGTGCCTAGGTAAGCACTTTTAATACCAAGTCATTCAAACAAACCCAAAAATTTTCTGCTGTGTGAAGAACAGCAGCCAAGCATGGGAATGTTTGCTTCCATACACCAAGTCAGGGACTGGCAGCTGGCACTAAGATAGGCATTTTGTTAATATCATAATACTAACATTGCAAGGTTGTGACATCACCAGAACTCAGTGGACTCCTCCAAAAGGAGAGATGAATAGCCTCATTTTTTACTTCTTTTTTTTCGGGATGATGGGAGTGGAAGAGGGGAAGGGATATGTGTTTGAGAGGGGAAAAAAAGCCTAGAAAACCACAATTGTTAAATTTAAGAGAACTTTTAGGATACAATACTCTATATTTTTACACTTTTTCTTTTACACAATGCACAAATTGTAAGTAGAAAGCATTTAATAAAATTAAAATACCCAACACATTACTTCAAAACTTTCTTTCCTCCAACCCCTAACACAGCACAGTACATGTGAAAAGTTAGCCTGTTTGACTCAATAACTATGAGCTGAAATCAAGTTTGTTATATATATAATTATAGTAAATCTCTAATACAGTGTATGTAATCCAGTGTAGTCCAATACAGTATTTTTCTGCACCACAGTATGGTGTACAGTTACCCCACACTGCTCAGTTAACTCAGTTGTTTATCACTGTGGTATCATCCTTACATTGCTGTTATTGTAGGTTGCTTTCTTTTTCTAAATGTAGCTTTCAAGGACAAAAATTTATACTATTCCACCTCAAAGAATAAAGTCTACTGTAACACAAGTCTTAAAAGTCTCACTATGTCTTCATGCTTGACTTCCAGTTTACTCAAAGACATATTTTGAACCTCCATTTTCTGTCTTCCTTCCTATCAGTCTTCAACATTGTCACCTTTTTTTCAGATTTCACGGATGTTTGCACATGCCTTACGGACAAGGTGCGTTTCAGATCTAAATCATGAATGGAGAATGTTCCCCTATGCCAAACTTCCAAGGCCAACTAATACTAAGCCATCAACTATTTCCCCAGAGTCAAAGATGGAGACTCGGCTAGTTACGAGACACAGGTGACCACTGATCAGACTGTGACTTTTACAACAACTATCATGCCTTATCCTCTGAGATCTTACATCACTGTCTAAAATAGGTTTTGCATTTAATATTTTTAAATTTGCATGTCCAAAAGACAAAGTATCATACAACTGAAGGTAAAAATTTGGATAATGTATTTGTCAAAGTGGAAGACACTGTTAAACTGATTCCCAAGTCAGCTGCCCATTATTCAAGATCACCCAATTAGAGGACCACCGTACTAGTTGGGTTTCTACAGCAAGAACATATTCTGACCTGAACCACAAAAGAAAAGAATTTTGCACTGACAAAAGGAGGGGAAGGGCCTATCACAGCAATTAAAAATAAATTAGTTTTTACCATCTCTTGATGAGTTTTATTTTATTATTGTTTTATGGTTTCTTCTGGAGTCATATTACTAACAAAATGTTTTGCATATGAGCTAAACTCATGAGACAACATCTGGATGTTACATTCCATCTAATAGCATTTGCAGAAACAGGCTGTTGGAAGAAACTCTTGCTGTGAGAGGGATTTATCCATTTTCTTTATTTTACTATTGGGCACCTGTATAAAAATGCCTGGGTAAACAGCATCCACATGTTAGCTGAAGGATGTACAAGGAGTTAACAAGTTTTCTTCTATTTCTGTTATATTAGAAGAGACTGATCCATAGCACATTTAGTGTACTATAATGTCTTAAGATGAATCTCAATACAGTACCAAGTTCAAGAGAAGTGACAAATGGTAGCAAAGTTCTAATATCAAGCACTTTTACAGAGCCCTTTGACTTCCATGTGCCTCAACAACTCTGCAGAACATCAGAAAATTTGATTGTTTCTAGACTGCATCTCCTGAACTACATACTCCATCAAAACAGAGGATCAAGAGAGAAGACAGTCAATTACTTACACTTTCCCACTCTGCTGCAAACATGTAACCAAATTTTATGCCACTATGATTGTGCTACCAGGAAACAATGTCAACTTCATGATTTTATTAGAATTAGCTATTCCTTGTGTAACTAAGTTTTCATGTACTCAATACATTTCCAAAAATAACTACGCACATCTCAGTTTGCAGTCCCATTTTAAAGCCCGTTCAACACAAATACTAGAAGTATAATGCTTTAATGTCTTACAAACACTTTCATCTGTGGTTTTGGTTTGTTATGTTGGGGTTTTTTTAAGTTTACTTCAATCTTCATAGAAGCTTTCATGATGAAAACACTGGTATTCCATATTTCAGAGAAGTAATTCAGGAAGAGGTGGGTGCAACAGAGGTGAGGGAACAACTCCCTTGAGTATGTAGGAAACAGGTCTAAGCCTCCTCCTATTATGTGGGTGCATGTGTGTGTGTATTTGTGGGGAGAAGAAGCATTTTTCTTATGCTTGTTCACAGTAGTCCTACTATCGATTGTGAAAGTTTTCCTTTATCTTCCCCATTTGTATATCTACCAGACAGATATCCACTTGGCATCAGACTAAAAAACAGACAAAAAGCAAACCCAAAGCAACCTATCCACCATTGGTTACTGTGGCTTTTTATAGGAGGTGAACTTTGCCTTATGCAACCCCATTATCCACACTGGAAAACAAAACCAAGCCCCACACCAAAGTGTTGTGCCTGCAAGACAGGTTACTGCCCTAGGAAGACAGACCATCTTCAGGACAGATAGAAAACCCTCATGTCCATCACTCTCCACTCTATATAAAGAGTTAATAGCTCTTATCATAGGTTCCATATAGAATCATACAATGGTTTGGGTTGGAAGGGACCTCAAAGGTCATCTAGTTCTAACCTCTCTGCCATGGGCAGGGACACCCTCCACTAGACCAGGCTGCCTAAAGCACCATCCAACCTGGCCTTGAACACTGCCAGGGATGGGGCCTCCACAACTTCTCTGGGCAACCTGTGCCATTGCCTCACCACCCTCACAGGGAAGAATCTCTTCCTAATACCTGGTCTAAATCCCTCCTCTTTTAGTTTAGACCCATTAGCCCTTGTCCTATCGCTCCCTGCCCTTGTAAACAGCCTCTCTCTGTCTTTCCGGTAGGCCCCCTTTAGGTACTGGAAGGCTGCAATTAGGTCTCCCTGGAGCCTTTTCTTCTCCAGGCTGAACAAGCCCAACTCCTTCATCCCGTCCTCATGGGAGAGGTGCTCCAGCCCTCTGATCAGCTTTGTGGTCTCCTCTGGACTCGCTCCAGCAGCTCCATGTCTTTCTTGTACTGGGGACCCCAGAGCTGAATGCAGTACTCATATATGTAATTGGTCTCTATGTCACAGACCTCCACCGGGCCAGGATTTCAGAGGACCAACCACTGGCAGCTCTGTTCACTGATTAATTCTTCATGGAGACTAGTGTCCTCAGTGCTGTCAAATAGCACAAGGGCTGAAGACCTCAGCCCAGCACTGTTATGAGCAGCAACCTTTAGGACTTCCAGGATTCCTCTCCATATATAATAAAGTCCCTAAAATAATTTGCAGTCTATAAAAGCAGTTTTATCTCTTGAATTGCTAATAGTCCTTATGTTTACTCAATGGAAGAATATGTTGGTAAAATTTCGGCAAGGAAAAAACAGATCTGTAGTGAAAATAAATGAAGACTTTAAAGCTTTATGAGGCGTGGATACCTTTCTTGCATTCTTGCTTTGGGGAACAAAAGAAAAAAAAAAAAGTGACAGAAACTGAGTGATACTGGATACATAATAAAACTCTTTTTTTCCTCTTTTTTTTTTTTTTTTTTTTTGCATTATATACAGACAGACTGGGAGCACACATGAGATCACCAGAGTAGCAAAAGCAGAAATAATGTAATTTCAGGCATGACAGCAGCTTCCTCCTTTACAGGCCTCAAAGGCAGTTTATTTTGATGTTACTATTGGAACACATTTAAGTGACTAACCAGCACTTTTTCAGCTACAGTCTGAAGGGGAGAAATAAATTAAAATATATAGGAAAAAAAACCCAAAAAAACCACAAAGAAGCCAAACACAAACCCACAGTGCACTGCAAAATCATTACTACCAGTCATCTGGCTACAGAGTGATAACACTGAAATATGGAGATGTTAAGGATACAGTATGTGAACTAAACTGTCTACATGCCCTGGGCATCCAAATCCTTACTACAGTCAACATGCCACACCTGAACAGAGAAATAGTGCATTTGTCAAAGCTTTGGGAAAAAAAAAAAAAAAGATGCTGTGCTAGCCAATATGCGTATAAGAATCGGGATGAGAATGCCAGTTACATGCATGAAGAGCAACTACTATACTGAGGTACAAACAGGTGATCACAAGAAAGAGTTACCATGACTCGATGAGTTACTGTTTGTTAGGTGAGCAATATTACCTGAGCATACACAAGCAAGCTCCCAGCTTGCTCCAAGTACAGAGTCTGGTATTGTCACCATTAAGCCTGTACCAGCAGGCCTGTACTCAGTCCGACACCAGCCTCACCCCTGACCTCTCATATATCAGTGCTATGTCCCTAATGCGCAAACATCATGTTAGAGCTTGTGCGTCTAGATAGGCAAATTAACAACATTCCACGTGGGAAATCTGGGGTTTATTTATTTTTTATTTCAATAAATAAGTGATATTATTATACAAATTATTATATAATTGCAAACACTGTACATGAATTTGGCAGCTTCTAGCACAGATTAAGTTGTTTCTTTGAAGAAATGAAGGAGCATTGAGAAAATTCACTTATGCATTCCTCTTGCATACAGTATTGTCATCAATAATACATGCCCAGTGACTTCTGGGTTTCTATTTTACACGGTATGAATAACCAGGTTGTGTAATTTTATTGTAATCATGATACTTTGGAACAGGAAGTTTTCATAGTTTCTTTGTCAATGACATCAATGTTACAACTTCTTTTTTCTTTTGGGGGTGGGAATGCCAACAGCAGACAAGGCAATCATTTCATCAGAAAGAAATGAAATTAGGGTTCTCATTACTAAACATGGCAATCAAATCCTTGTCAAACAGGACTAACATCAATCGAGGCGGGAGGAAGGGAGGACAGGAGGACTTTTGGGCCGCAGGAAGGTACTCAGTCTTAGCTGCCTGATACATGGAGAGAAGCACTGGTGGCTGAAGGCTTTTCAGAAGTAGGCAGCAAGTCTGGCGTGCATGTCAAGACCAATTACCAAAGTCAACGAAAACAAGCTCGGCAAGCTTGTGAGCATAAAAAAAGTCAAAGCCGTGTGAGACGGTTGGATTTTGCATTGTGGTTCATAATCTTTTTTCCACAAAAGTTTTCTTTGTGCCTTGCCATTTGACCTCTTCTTCTTGTCCTCCTCACAGGCATTCAGCTTCTGCTGGTACAGATTCTTCTGAGGTTCCAGACAATTTCCCCCTCCAAAGTGAAGTGTCATGGAAACTTGACTGAGACTTTGTCCTCTCAAAGAAAAAGTAAAGTACACTAATAACAACCACCACCTGGCCTTCTCAGGGGGAGTGGAGCTACCTGGAGGTCTGTGCAAGCACAGACATGGTCTGGCCAGTACCTTGGTGCTGGCTGAGCTCTGCTGGGGCAAGAGCTCCCAGAAACATATTTGGCTTTTCACTGCAGAACTGACAGAGTAGGGAGTTACTTACCTCCTTGACACAAACACAGAAAGGAAGTGCTAGCACACATCAGGAATAAATACAGGGATCCGAAATGCAAATCTGTTCACCATACATGCTGTCGGGACTGTGACTCTCCAAAACTCCTTTCTTGGCATAAACAAAAACCAAGTTATACCGGATCCTAGGCTTGGCCTTCATAGTTTAGCATGCCTTACAAACACCACACTGCTTCCTTTGAGTTTCAAACTTCATACAGTTCGTTAGCACTAATCTTTATTTAAAATGCTTTATTGAAAGCAACCTTTCTTAAAAGTGTTTTGAAGTATCCTTTTGTACAGGACATTAACTCGATTGACAACTATTCACATTAGTCACAAAATTTTGCATTCCTAAATATCTTAATTCCTGGGCAACTGAAAAGTTTGAGATTAGCAGAGAATCCGGAAGCTTCAGTATATTTTGCCTATGGATAGAAACCTGAAGAAAATACTGCTAGCACACAGATCATATTTAAAGCAATCATAAAGAATGTTTCAGAATCTTTAAATTAGCATTTGGGATTCTTAATATTACTGACTTCCTGGTGCCTCCTTCTAACTTCTGCTTTGTAAAACTAGTACCATCCTGCCCAGTCTAAATCCTTCTTACAAGCATTTGGTCATTACATTCTAAAAGACTGGAAATACTTTATGAGTGAATTTTCCTTCAAGGAAGAAGTAACCCACAATCACTAATAAACTCTGAAGGAGTTACAGACCATGTCTATGCTTTAACCAGAAGCAGACATCAGAAGTCTCGCATCTGCTGGGTATACATGGGATTACTTGCTGATCAGCAGCCATTTTTACTCACAGAAGTTACTTTCCAATAGACAAATGAATTCAGAAGAACAAATAGTGTTCTATTCACCACTTTTCTTGCACTACTGAATTCAAGAGATTCCATCTCTATCTGATGAAGTGCTTCTGAAGCAAATTAAAAAAAATAAATTAAATACTGAACATTGAAACTTGAAAGTTTTCTTGTATCCTAATGTCCTGATGCCAATTTAATGTAAACTATATATGTAAGCAATAATTATAATTAATTTTTCAACCATTAAGTCATCTTTAAAAAAAAAAAAAAATCAAGCATGAAATAGTTTCATTTAATTGTTCTAACAAGTACTTCACATCTGTTTCATGGGAAAATTAAACCACAAATGTGCATTATGGCAGTATTTCTGATGTCAGTGACAGCGTAACCTAAACAACAGTGCACAGTTATCTAGGGCTGTCTTTAAGCCCCAAGAGTGAAGTTATTTAAAAATTATCTTTTCTCAGTGCAACTTCTGGATGATTAAAGGGGGGTGGGGGCTGGAACCAAAAATAAAAAAAGAATTTGCTCTTCTAATGTTGTTTTAGTCTGAATGCTATTTATTATGAGTTAATTTTTTATTTTCTTAAATGATTCTGCTTTTCCAGGAAATCCAAAGGAAAGTTTTCTAATGAAGATATTATCAGTCCAAATATGGTTTTGTCTTCAAAGGTTATATCTGATAAAGAATCAGGTAATCATAGATTTATAAAAGTTGTTTTCCCTTTCCTTTTGCAAGCACACAGATCTATGTACACATTGATTAAGTTTTAGCACAACCTTTATCCTAGAGTAATACTTCCCTACAAAGTTATTTCACACATGTTTACGTTCCATTTTCCTGTACGGAAAAATAAAACTAATGCCAATGCTTCTAAACAATCCCATTTTCTTAATTTTAAGTTGTCTTTCATCAGACAGAAGATCGGAACAAGTAAAGGACCGACAGAGACAGGGAAAAAGCATATCTACATCTTGCAAACAGGATGAATATTCAGCCTCTAGTGCTTTCATTCCTGGTATCCACAAAATTTGGGGAAGAGTGTGAAAGGTAGCGCAGAACAAACAGAAGACAGACAAGACTCAGGTGCTTAATAAGATAATTTATTTTTGCTACTTTTCTATGCATTAGAAAATGGACAGGCCAATACATATTTGGATCTACACAAAAGGAAAGAAATGCTTTGAGGAATGGGCCTGTAGAAGATGAGAGCTCTCAGTGTCTGCCTGTAGAGGACACCTAAAGCTGGAGGTTCTTCTGCTACTGGGGGGAAGGTGGAAGGTCCTGATCTCCCCTGAAGCAATAGATAATTGCTTAAATATATAGCAGGTGACTTGCATCTCTCTCTTCCTGAAAAAAGATGACTACAACCAACACATTAGCCAGTTAACATGCCCAAAATTGCCAGATCCTTCAAACAATGTCCTAATCTGTTTCTTAATGGGGATTAATTCTTGCAATGTTCCACAGGTCTCTTCCAATCTTTGGCCTCAGTCACAGCCCCAAAAAGTGTTTCCCTTCTCATAAGCCTTTTCTATTGACATTGGGAACACTTCCTCATGGGACAGGACAATTTCTTTTCTGATCAGCTGTGCACACATAGGCTAAATAAAATGAAGATTTTTTTACATAATGCCTAATCCATAACAGGTCTTCACATCAATCCATGAGCTGGGCTCTGGGCTATCTGTACTCTCTTAAGCCAAGTTACAGACCACTATCTGCAGATATGTTCTAAGTCATTTGGCATGAGCCTGTACCCAAGAAGTTTTCCTGATACTTTCCTGCAAAGCAGGATATTTTAACAACCTGATATCTCATAATCTCCAAAGAGAAATATGAGAAGCTGTCTTAAGCTATCTCATCTTGGCAATAAACCTACTTTTTACACTTGAAAACTCTGCTTCAGTAAGTACGGTCCAGCATTGCTTCAATTTTCTGCCTAGATCCTTTAAGAAATTTCTACAAAAAGAAATTAATAAATGAAGAAACATAGTAACGTGTGACTTGAAGGGACATTTTTGTGTTGTTTGTGTACAGCCTCACAGAAGCAGCCCATATACAGGTATTGCTTGCAAGTAAATTCAAGTTGAGAACCTTCCCCCTCTAAGGGCTAATTGATCATACCAAAGACTAACTAATTGTACATGCGATAGATACGTGCAAAAATCAGCTGTTTTGTTTAAAACTAGTAGGTGCAGCCAAGTTACTTAAAATACCATGAATGCGTTTCTAATAGAAAGCACAAGAGTAGTCTTAGTTTTAAGTTCTTCCTTCATCTGGACTCAGTTGTAGTAAGCAATCATTAATAAAATGCATTGCAGAACCCATTGCTTTCTGCAGTTAAGAGCCCCTTTATTTTACAGGGAGGAGGAAAGAAATAATTGAACCTTCACAATGGGCACAAACAACATTGTCTGTAAAGCAGAAAGTCAGGTACTATGTATGCAGTTGTTCAGCCAATATTAAACCCAGAGGCTTATACCAAAGATTTCTCAGCTGTAAGTGCAGGAAACAGTCAGTTAAAGCAAAAAATCCTGAAGAATTCTGACAGGGTACAGGAAAAACTGTGTTACACTCATCGTACATTTTTTGAGATCAAACGTGAAAAAAAACCTAATTCACTTGAGATTCAAGCTGAAAAGGACTTTTTTTTTGTGAACATGAATCAGAGTTCCTTGCAAAAGCTTACTAAGACAGAGCTCCAAGGTTCCCTAGTAATCAGGGGAGAGAAACAACCCTAATTGTCTCCCAGAGTGCTTCTCTCCAACTGCTTTGAAAAAGATGAATCCTGCCCTTAGTGCCCATTAAACAAGAGCACTTACTTCCTCAAGTGGAATGACCTCCTGAACCACCCAGCGGCATGATCTCCTGTTGTGAGCTTCGGGACCTACACCACTGTGGGTCATAAAGAACATACCAGACTCCTAACTTTCCTCCAGAAACAAAAGCAAGCCCGGAGTTAGTGATTAAAGCCAAGGGTGATGTATGAGGGGAAGTGGGGACACCTCAGGCCTCTGTTAGTAGTTCCCAAAGTTTGCACATAAAACGCAGCGGTGTGCAATATATACCACAGCAGTCTCACGTATCTCTTTCTGTGCTAGGAACAAGACATGCAAGCACATTAAAGCCTGTTTTGTGACATAATTAGTATCTTCCTTACTATACATCGTTTGAATGGAAAAGCAGTACGATAACACGCAATCACACACTGTATGATTTATTGTCCTGCCATACAAAAGTCCCCATTGCTAGCACCCCATGGAAGACTATCAGAGCCATTCCTCCAAATCCTTTTTTCTTTTTCTACATCACCAGTCACTGCAGACTAATGGGGTCTCCAAGACAGGTTCCCAAATCCCAGTCTAGCTCTCTTCACTGTTGGAGGAGTTGTTGTGAGAGATGATGGCAGCACAGATTGCATGTTACCATTTTTTCTAGGATATGTATATAGACTACCTCCATCTGGTACAGAAATCAGAGTATATATGTTATTATCTGAAGTGCAGCAAGGTGACTGAGAACAAGACTTCAGTGGTTTAAGTATCAAAGCCTGCCACTGCTGAATGTGATTCGACCCTATGATAAAAGAGGCCTTGGTTTCTTTTCAGGTATGGGGTTCAGCAGTTTTTCAGATTACAGTTTCTACTCTTTCTCAGAGCACAGATTTTAAACAAAGGAAACATTACATCTGATATTATGCTTATTGCTCCAGTAACATCCCTTTGATAAGCACATTACCCTTTGAAAGAATAACATCAAGGAAAAAGTCAAGTATTACAGATCTCATAATGCTGTTTCACTGTAATGCAAAGACTTGCTGAGTTTTATTGCATCCAGGTGCTTGGTGGCATTTGCATGGCTTATGATATTCCTCCTAGTCTCCAGCTGGCTATTTCATCTGCGCTAGGGTGTCCCAGACATCCCATGTCTAACTGGCACATTGGAGGCAAGACCTACGGGACATCAATGAATCTGGAGGAGGAGTTGGAAACTAGGAAGGATACTCTAAGGTGACTTAAAAGTCACAAAAACCATGAACATTTAGGCAACTGCATTCTGTTTTCAAAGACAGCCAAAGAGGTATCGCTAGTTGGGCAACTGCGGGACAGAAAAGAGACTATGTATTTGCAGCTGTTTTCAGCTCTGTCCTGAGAGGAGACATGCCCAAGCAAATACTACCTGAATATATGCTGTGTTGTAACTGTCCTATTTGTCTGAAACAAGTAATGAAAGAACTCAAGAAGCATTAACTGATGTTTACAGTACAGTAAAAAAAATAGGAAGGAAATTCACTTTGGCAAAGATCATAACTATTTCATTTACCTCAAAATACCATACGAAGTTCAAGTAGAACGGAATTACTGAGACAGGTATAAGAGCACTAGTGATGGAAGCCAGCAATGGAAAAACAGAAACAACAAAATCACAGTACATTGTTGCAGTTTGTTGTACAGATGCCCATGAAAAACACCTTTTCAGAGCAGTTGTTACACAGCAGGAATGCTCCTTCAAGATGTCACCATTGGTTTTAATGAAGTTCAGTCTTGCACTTTGAAAAACACATGGCAAGACAGTTAATCATTATGTTCCCCTAGATTCCACTGTTCTATCAAAGTCTTCAGTGTACTGACTAAAACAAAAACGTCAACAGCAGCAACAAAAAACCCCTAACATGCCACTGCACACAAACCAATGGGGGAAAAAAAAAAGATAAAAAAAAAAGATAGGGTACTCAAGAGTGATTTAGGCATTCAGGATCACATGGTAAAACCATCCAAGTTGGGTATAATTGAGCTTATTCGAAACAGCTTTGGCGAAAAACTAAAAATCAAACAGGCCTCCCAAAAAGCTTGTTTAAAAAAAGAAATGCATATTGCAAATGCTATGGTAATCCTTTGCACCATGTGTGATCTTCTCTTCTCCTATCATACACCAGGATGATTATTTATTTGGACAAGGACCAAGGCACAGTTGCAGAAAAGTATTTCGGTTCTCAGCCTCTTCCACATAAACCTGCCTACTAGGTTAAACCCTTGATTTAGAACAAGATCAGCTTGCTTTTGGTTCTGCTCAACCTGTGCTAAAATTACTCAATAATAAGGCAGTAATTTGTTTGCCTCTTCAGTATTTTAAGAGAGATTAATCCGCTGCTGACATTTAATGGAAATTAAATTACAAGCATATTACAGGATAATTGGGAAGCATGAAAGGAGTTGCTCAACTACAGTCATGCACATCCTGTTCTTTGAAATTACGGTACCAAAGACTTGTCAGAGTTTGTTTTAATTGCTCTGTAAGAGAATGCAGTAGAATTTAGCACCTAAAGTTAACAGAAAGCAGCTATCGAAGGCAAAAATACAGAATACAGCTTGCAGCTGGCTGCGGCATGAAGCAGGGGAATGATGGCTGAGAGAAGCGGGCAGTAGCACACCCAGCTTCATGCCAGACCAGAGCGGAGAGCACAGCAAGGCCAGACACACTGCACAGAGGCAGTCATGGTTAAACCCTTTGTGGTGCTGTTCTGTCTTACCTGGAACATTTGAGTTTTGTGTTATTTAAACAGTTAAAGAGTCTGGTTCATGTTCTAACAAAACTTGATCTGTTAGTGTTTGAAAGCATTTTGGTCCATCTGGGCTGCTCAAAGAGCCCAACATAGGCTTCCTCACAGATGTTAACTCTTTCATGACAAGAAGCATGCCTCTGCATATCAAAAGTCTATTTAGTGGTACTCTACTGATACTTTTATCTACTTCACATCTTCAGATAAACATTCTCCTGAAATTTCAGTTGCAAAAGACTCAAAACCCTATGTATTTAATTACCTGCCTCCTGATAGTTATTTGCAGTCTTCTCAAAACATAGAAACTTGATATTGCCCTCTTTGATACCCTTGATTATTAACAGAAAGCAGGTTTTAGTCCCGATTAAATAATGAAACAAATCCAAGACAAACCCTAGACAAGCCTGAAAACATAGTGAAACTCAGTTACATGAAACAGTTTCCAACAATGAATTTGCCCCCATGTTACATTACACATCATTGTTTTAATAACTCTACATTTAAAAAAAAAGGGTTCTTTTGAAGTAAAACTAATTGCATCCGTCAAGACAGAATGATGATAGCTGAAGGCAGAATGAGGGTAACCTGCACACAAGAAAGAATATCACATACATTTTGATGCAAGTCTGATACTGGAGAGGAGAGAGATGCAGCAAAAGGCCTGACGACTCTTCTGCACGTGTGAGGCCTGGCCCAGGGACAGACGCAGCTGCTGTTTGGGTACAGCCTCCTTTGACAGTGGTGCCCAAGCAAGCCAGACTTGTGACTCTTAGATAAGATGGATAAAACACATACCAGTTTGCACAGCCAGGTTAGAACAGGTGGAAGCAGTTTCTTGAGTTTTCTTGCAAGGTGCATTAGCAGTGCTGCTTTCCCCTTATGGCTCAGTTTCTTTACTTGTTATCTTGCCAAAAAGAACCAATTGTCCGCAGAACCTCACATCCAGGCAAAAACCGAACTTTGGTAAGAACAACAGAAAACCCAACTGAGAAAATACCAACAAAAATCGATGCATTTCATTTTAAACAGAACGAAGTTCGGAAGTTGCATTCCATTCGTTTGCCTGTTACCAATACAATACTAATTACCAACTGGAGTTAGTGCACCAAGACTTGCTTTGCCCTTACCTCAATGCAATCAGCACAGTCCTGGAGGGTCATGAGCTCAAACGCCATATGCAGGAGGCTAGTTACAGGTGAGGACTGCTGTGCACTGGCAAGATTGCGTGGGAAAATGTGTATGGCACCTGCTGACACCCTACAGGCACTTTCCAATGCCTTACTCCTTCAAGAACACTAAATAAACAAGTTAAATTCCTCATCCTAAGATTTACAACTTACGGGTGGGCAGATTGCTGTGCCTGCATGGTGCCTCACTGAAGCCAGCGTGGCTCTGTGCAGGTGCAGCTGTCCATATGCACGTAGTAAACTGCAGGCTCAGAGTCTATACTTACTATTATAGAAAACATAGAAATCAAAAGGCAAAGAACAGCAAGAAACTGGTCAACGCCTTCCCTGCACTCTAAGTAAATGAATGGTTTGGAGAGATGTAACAGAACTGATCCTGGCTCAATTTCTCTTTCTCCCTATATAGATACTTGGGGAAACATCTCCCCAGAATAGCTTGTGAAAAGCAACAGCACATATTTTTGCTTGCAAACTGGGGATGTGAGAGTAAACTATAAAGTACCGTGATTTGCTACTGCTGAATCTATTTTGACTTCCTTGTGTAGACATAGATCCTTAAAAAGAAAAGATATTGGCTGTAATACGCCTTGCTTTGTCAGGTCCTCAAAGTTTGGCTCAGGGAACGCGTGGGAGTGGCATAAAGCAGACAGCTGTTCCTGTAATCTTCGCTAACCTCCTGTTTCATAACTGCTAGGTCGTATTATAGGGAGAGCACATTGTAAGTATTACCTTTCGGAGTCACTCAGGCTATGCAGTTGTTGCTACAAGAATACTGTATGCTGGCACACAGAGGAGAAAACAGAGTTTCTACAGTCTGAAGAAAGAAAATGGGTCAGAACCCCCATTTCTCCTAAAGCATGAGAAACAGTGTGAGAAAATATAAGTCACATTTTAGTCACCTGAATACCCGGCGCTGGGGCTGAAAGTCACCGATTGTACTCATTAAATCATAGTTTTTCAATATGCTGTTCGTTTCATACGATGCCAGTTCAGCACCTTAGCATTGATTCAGAAGCCCCTTCCCATGAGCCAGCAGAGACTTGCAAAACTTATTTGATGTTTCCACATTTAATTACTTAGTCTCATTTGCTTCTTGGTGTTTGAGAAACCTCAGGAGACAGTAAAGCTTAGTGTCATGACAGAAGCAATTTTCAAAGCAAGATTATCTCCCTGCCCCCTTTTAGTCTGATTGTATATAATTCCCAGAAAAAACACAAACCAAAACACACACACAACCACACAAAAACCAACCAAACAGCAGCAAAACCCACCCTAACCCCTAGTCTCTCTCAGCAGTCTTATCTGGACTTCTGAAACAGGCAGACCTTCAAGACAGCTTTCCTCAAATAATATGGACCTTATTACAGAGGTGGCAAGACTCTTACAGTCACATACAGCAGAGTTAAGTGGCCACCTTTGCAGCTTCTTCCGTGTTTCATCTTTGCAGCAGATATTATGCAACCAGATGCTTTCCCTTCACATTTGAAGTTAATATAGTGGGAAATTAATTCTTTTCCCACTCCAACAAATGCATGACAGATAATGCAGACCAGCCACAGCAGAGCACGACTCCCCTCTGTCACGGTTTCTCAGCACAAGAGCTGCTCAGAAAGACCTTATACAATTCTCCTGCCACTTCGTGTATTCAATATATATGGCCCAAAAGAATTAGGTTTAGGAGTTTTCACTCCACTAAGTTTTTAACAGCCAGAATAACGCTTTTGGATTAGGAGACAGGACAGGCTTAGCTGAGAAAGTAAGGCAGAGAGCACAGACCAGAGACCTGCGTGCGGCCTCAACCAGCGTTCTTTCTCCCTGCCTGAAGAATAATCTGTAATGACAGTTTGTTTGATTTCCGTAATAGAAAACAGTTCAAGAATATAGCAAAATATTTTCCAGTCACATGGCTGAAACCGAGTATTTTCTAGTTAAAAAAAAAGTTGTTGAAGCATTTTCTGAGGGAGTCTGTTAAGCCCATTGTTTGGGGACTACTTTTAAGCCCCTGTTCTTCAATTTCCTGAGTAGTGCCTTACGCGGCAGGTTGTAATCACTTCCATTCGTTGCAATATTTTAAACATGCCTATTTCAATCTGCAGTCATAAAAAAAAGACTACAACACTGAACTACAGTGAGTTTGTCTTTCTAGTCATATAGCCATTAACAAAAAAAAAAAGGAAAGAGTGCAACAACTTCTGTATTCCAACCCCTTTTTAATGATGTTATAGAATAAATACAGCACACTTGAAAGAGTATGCAGTTTAAGATGTCTTTTCTTTTAGATAGTCACTGAACAACAAGGTTGGTAAACCCCACATTTTCTAATTCCCCCCTCCCCAACTTCTTTTTCTCCAAGTGAAGCACATTTTTTTAATTCTTCTGGAATTACAGATCTTGAGTTGTATGATGCAGAAGAGTATCAAATCATGGACTGAAGTTCAGTATCCAAGAGGAAGAAAAAAAATAGAAGTTTTATGTATCTACAATTCTTCCTTCCTTCCAGACCGAATGCTTCTTAGAAAATTTTTACTTTTTAATAAGTGATCAAAAAAAGTCACCTGTAAATTTCATCTGTTGATGTCCTCCACAGGGAAAAGAAAATAATCTAGATTTACACAAAACATAAATAGGATGTCAGCGGAAACTAGTGCATCATTCTTATTTTACAGATTGAATAATTTGAAGGCATAAACTACATACAAGCAAATCTGAGTGCTCTTGTACATGCCCGTCTTTGAAAGTCTGGGCTTAATTATCAACATCTTCAGATAAATCCAACAATACTTCAAACACTTCCAGCTCAGAAATTTGGGACTTAGAGTTTTGAATAGAATTTACAGCACAAAGCAAAAGATGTTGAACATATTCTGAAGTAAGAAACTGCAGAACTGCTGAAGTTTTATAGTGACCCAGTTAAAACTTCTTTCTCTCTGAAGACGTTCATAAATAGGGTGTACTATGTTTCTAATATTCAAAGAATTATGCTTCAAGCGCATCAGTCATCTGTTATATTGGTCTGCCATCTGTAGGTCACTGAGAAAATTCTTTATTCTTGCCATTTCAGAGTGCTTTGTTCGTTACTCTGCATTTTTGAGTAGATAGGAATTGGAAGTATTATCATCAGTCGTATCCTTTACATATCATATACAGCTGATCTGCAGATCATTCCAGACATGGTATAATCACAAGAGACTTAACACTTCCCCACCCAAGGAACCTCACAACCCACAGCCGGTTTGTTACCCTCAGCTCTAAGGGCATCCCGGGATTAGTAAGGTGCAAGCTGGAGCCTCAGGAATGGCCATTTATAGCTGGGTAATACCAGCTTCTCAGCCCTATGTCTTTATCTCAGCTACACCGTATTTTAACTGCATTATCTATGTGTATATATACACACACATATACACATATATATGTACAAAAACGTGTGTACACACACATTCTTGCATCCCGTGCGATTTCTCTGCAGGCTTCTTCCAAGTGTCACAAAGGCAATGTTTTTCAGGGATATGTATGAATAAAAACAATCCAATAGTCTTAAGATTTAAAAATACTCTTTCTGTTTTGAATGTCCTCAGCCAACCTCAGCTGCAATTAGTTGTGAGCACTCAGATTCTGCAGGGAACAGGAACTGCTGTGTCTGCATGTCATGCTCACAGATGTCATTCAGACTGCTCAGTAGGAACAAGTGTTCCTTTAGAGATTACTCCCTTCCTCTCTGTTAGGATAGCAAAAGATAAAATAACTCCAGAGTAGTTGAGACAAGGTACAGATAAGAGGGCTCAGGGCCAAGATCTCCCAGATTTGGGCAGGTTGTCTAGCACATTTCAGGGTGTAAATTAAGTTACAGTCTATTGGGAATGTTGTGCATCACACCAGCACAGGCACACACAAGTTCTCCTTAGATCCACGTGTTCCGCAGTGCGGTAACAAGCCCTTTATTAAGGGTAAACTGCTTGGAGACACTTTCTTTCCATAATTCGGACCCTTTCTGGAATTAAAGACAAAGGAGTCTTTAGGGTTCACAAGCCAGTGAATAGGTTCACGCAATGTAGAATTGTTCGTTAGTGATATTAAGTATTTGTGACCACAGTTCCCACACTTTACAAAAGTATGGATATGAAACTGCACAGAGTTTCTATCTGTGAAGTCAGAGATTCCCAACAAGCCTCTGCTACTGCTGAAATGACAGAGATGCTCTTTTCGTCCAGAAAGCTTCACACCACCGAGATCTACTCTACACAGGCTTGCCAAGTTCCATACAGGAAGAAAAACATCTGCACTGCACCACATCTTATTGATCTCTGTGCAGAAATATCTCAGCTAGTTCTAACCAAATAGCTGAAGACGTAGAAGCAGCCAAGAGGTCCCTGCTTAGACCAGTTGCAGTGGGACTACACTGCTTCCAGGGCTCTGGCTACTACCGCTGCCTAAAGCTGCGCTGCACAGCATTGACGTACGTACATTCTCTTAGAGCAGCTGATATTTTCAACATGCAGATTTTTATTTTTTTATATATATTGTAAACATGCGCAAAGAGACAGTAAAAGCGTGGCTAGTGTACGCAGTCAGCCCAGCCAGAATTCGCACCTAAGTCTGAAAGATGTCAAGTTAATTATCCCAGAGGGAAAAGAAGGAAAAATCCCATCTCACAGCAGTGAATAAATTACACTCTCCTTTATGATCTATGAAGAAGATTGACCAGTAGATGGTAAATCAGATCAAAGAGCTAAGTATCCTCTTTCAGACAGGTGTCCAAGAAACTGTTTGCACTTAAACACAGAACTGATACTTCCCCTGAATTATCAGTATCCCGTATGTGGTGATATGCTCTACAGGCACTTAAGCCAGAGGTATTTTTCATTACATATGCTAAGGTTTCTGTTCTGGGTTCCCCCACCCCACCCCCCCCTGTCCCTTCTGTGCAGTCCTAAAGACATTTTTTCAAACTTTTTTGGGTTTCTGCTAGTTTCCAGCCTCCATGCTCTCCTTCGGGAGAGAATTCTACAATACAACTGCTTGTGGTCACAGAAGCATGATCTTTTCTGCATTTTTTTTTTTTAAAAAGCATCCCCTCTCTCAAAAAACAAAACAATAACTCCACAAACCACCAAAGCAAAATCCACAGCTCCAAAAATCCTGTCACCCATTGTCTGCTGGACCTTCACCTGGAAGATGATACTGTGCAGGCAATTGAGCACTTTGGTTCAGACTGCCAGACAAGTTTTTTTAATCTAATCTGAAATTTCTGAGCAACAGAGTGCTGTACACCATTCTGTTGTTTCAAAATACAGATGGCTGTAGCCAAAATAGAAATTTAGCCTTTATGTTGAGAAATGTTAAATTCAGAGGAAAATTTCCTGTTGTGTAGTCTACAGCTGTGGGCACAAGCATCCCACAACGAGAAGCAGCATGCATGCAGTCCACAGCTCCAGCGCGAACCCAGCTCACGTCCTGGCCAGTGAAAAAATTCCTAGCTATCCCATAACTACCACATCATTATATCTGTCACAAATACTGAGCCACGCAGGAAAAAATCTGGGACTGGAAACTTGAACCATTGTTGTCTCAAGTTCTGAACAAGGTATGTTTCTAATAATTTCACTTTTCAAATGAACTTTTTTTCCTGTAGAAGCCTGTCTATGGCAAATAAATTGGAAACAAATCTGAAGTCATACCGCTGCACATCTGCGAGGTTAGTGAACCACTGCAAGTCTATTCTCACAGCTTGAAAACAGAGCACATAAAACTGCTGCAACCTCAGGTGAGATGAGGTGATCTCTGATGAAGGATCAATTGGATTATTATAAACAACTTGCAGTTAAGATTAGACCTTTTCTTGAAGCACCGCTATAAACATCAGTTATCGGGTTCAGCATGGGGATATGTGGGCAAGTACTCCATAGTAGCATAGCGGAAGTCAGGCTAAGTCTTCCAATTACTTTTTGGAAATAACAACCCTTCTATAATTACTGCTGTACCTAAATATATATATACACACACGCACACTTGCGGATCAATACAGGTGTCTTGTAGCCTAAATAAAAAGCACTTCGCGATTAGAAGGAAGAAAAGAGCCATATTAGCTTTGTGAAGAGGACAAACAAAATTGCTTGAATCCTCATAATTTCTCTAGCCACAAAAGTGACAGACCCCAACATACTCCAATACTTGACTGTTCCAGCTGTGAAAACAAACTTTTCAAAGTTCCCAACCAGCAGGCTTTCACATTTCTGGGAAATGAAACACTACTAGTTGTTTTATTTATGGTATCTTTGCTTTATGACAGTTAATGAGCTGTAATTTTACAAAAGAGAACAAAAACAATACTTCATGCCATCACAAATAGCCATCAGCATTATTTATTGCAGATGTTTTAAGCTATTGTGGTAATAATGAAACATTCATTGTTTTGCTACCCTGAGCAATCTGTGAGAAATTTTAAATGACAAAAGCTTCCCCTCCTCCACCTCAAAGTGTTTGCTCCTTTCCAGAAGGTTCTGTTGTGGAAGGGATAATGACGCACTTGGTAAAAATCATAGCTGAGGAAACAGAAAACGTACAAAAACAGTTTCACACTAAAGTTTAATCAACGCCTTCTGGAGAATGCAACTGTTTTGTAGAGAAACAGGACATCATAGGTATGATTAAATCTTGAATCCTTGACTTGATAATATTCATGTAAAAGCAAGTTTCACAATATTTAGGTGGTTTTGGTATTGCAACTTGAAGATTCACAAAATCAAGTTGAAGACCACCAATTCACATGCATCCAGTCTCTGCTCTCATTGGGAACTACCATGGCTGTTCAATGATCTTATCAAAGCCAAGTAGACAGGTTCACGCATGCAAGAAGACACCAGCCAGAAGTTGCCAGGGAACAGTGTATTTACCCAGCTTTCCTAAGCTTAGCTGGCAGCTCTGCACTGTAATCTGCCTTGTACCAGCAAAAGGCATTGCCAGAACCTGCAAAAAGGCAACTCCTTCATCCTGATTCTTTGGGTTCCCATCTAGTAAGCAGTGACCGAGAGAAATCTGGGATTACTTTACTACTTGAGCTGCATCAGCTTCCACACAAAATCATCAGGAGAAAACAAAACCAAACCTAACCCAATCCAAACCCTGAAGGCTCTCAGGACCAAGTTTTTGGTTCATGTTGCAGTGAATGTTCCACATTCCTCCTCCTATTTCTCCATTAGCTCAACTGTTGACTAATGCAGTCCCACTCGCCTGGTAAAACAAGTAGACAACTTAATTTAGAGCAGGTTTAGCATCTGTCAGGCAAGTAACAAGACAATCATTCACAAGACTCTATACCTAAGAGAACGGGCAATTACTCAGCCATCTGGAAAAGACAAAAGAAAAAGTGAAAAATCTGTGGTGTGGTGAGCTCATTTTCCAGCAGTTGACTTTCTGCAATAAGACTAAGGAGCTGGGAGCCCAGCTTCCACAGTTTTCCAGTGTTTACCAGCATTGTAGTTTCATTTAAAGTCAAGTTTAATCACAGAGGAAATAGCAAACTACAGAAAATGGGGATGTGTCAAGGAAGAAGGCCTATAGCCTACCTGAAGCTGTTTTGAGCTCACCATTACAATCTTAGTGTTATACTCCTAAGGAAACAAGTAATTGGTCTTTATCACAGCTAAAACTTAACTCTTCAAAGACTACTGCATGTATTGCCTACTCCAATTTCACTGAAAATAACTCCTCTGCTACAGCTGCAAGAACACACCATTCTCTTGCATCCTGTGAGCACGCTTACACTCTTGAAGGAGCTCTCATCAAGTACAAGCTCCTTGTCTGTGTGTCCCAGACCTATGCCTTGTACGTATTAATTTTAGCCAGAACAACTGAAAGCACTAGATGAAGCACAATTCCTTGTGCCTGTACTCCTACCTCAATCCTTAATTTCCTCATATCTACCAGATAGAACGCAAAGGGAGTGCAAAGGACCAGGGATCTTTCCCTTCATCGCAGTTCATCAAAAAGGGTCTTTAATACCTGAAGAATTCTCTTAGCATTCAGTACTAAAGAAAGCAATATCAGGTCTTGTGAAAAAAGGCTGCAGCAAGAGATCACATCATCTTAAGAAGTTCTGCCTATGTTCTCTTAATAGCTGCTGCAGCAACTGTAGATAGAATTTAACTGAGAACCCTACTCATAGGTAAAATGACAATTAAAAGCAACATTGTTATAGCTGAACTGCATTGTGTTTCTTAAAGCATTTCCAAGGATATCAGATACTATTTCACACACTTTCACCCAAGTCATACCACAGGCAGAAACTCAGCTTAGGCTAGCCTATTTCTTTAACTGCAGTAAAAGGCCTGATCACCTAGCAACTTCCATTGCTGCATTTCCTTCATCAAGTCAAGGGGCAGGTATGTCCTCAAACTCTTTCTGCCCTTATCTGCCTCCACAATAACCATATCCTCACAGCTCTCAGTTTCCCCTTTGAATTAGCTCAGTGACACTGTCTGCTTCAGAAGGATATGGTCTCTTCAGTTTAAAATTTCACAAAACTAACACAAAAACTTGGTAATAGTAATGTTATGGCAGAGATCTGGACCTTGATGTTTGATTTACAGCTTCCTAGAGTTTGTTTGCCAGAACCAAGAGATCTGCCTCTGCTTAAACACATTATTCATGCAGAGGTTTTTCACAGACAGTTTTCAATAGGTATGCTTTCAAAACTAAAATAAGGTGAACGCTGCTGACTCTTGTTATCAATGGAAGGAGATTCCCTCCCCCTTCTTGAAGCTCTTCAAGAAAGTTAATTACACAAAGTAGCATTCAACAGTGACCTTGGAGTAACCACCATGATACAGAACATGTAAGCAGCCCTCATTGCCCGTTTTACTTGTGGCAAGCTAGTAGATAGGCCAGTGATATTTGCTGGTGTTATGAACAGTAGTCTTTTTTTTTTTTCTGTTATTTACTTTAAGCCAAGGAATCTATGCTCCCACAGGTGAGCTAATCCCATAGAGCAAGATGGCCAAATACTTAGTTCCAATGGAGAATTTTGCATGTATGAATACTTAACAGAGAATATTATACATACATCTGCATACATATATATATATATATGAAAAAGGTTCCAACAGCATTAAAGACATGTCAGAATTAGAGGACACTGTGTCCTGTAGGCATACTGAGATTTGCTTTGCAAGCTGGCAAGAAACAGGATTTCAGAACTGTAATTTTGAACTTCAGTGCCCAAACCCTTAGCTAAACACATGCACTGCAAAACCGTCACATTGTGTACAGAAAGAGATCACTACAGCACAAAAAAAAGCACCAGCAAGCCAGGCTGTAACTGTGCCACCCACACCACAGAACAGCAGTGATTCCAAACATACACCTGAAGCCAACTCTGTAAAAAGTGTGGTTCCAAAGGATGATGGCCGGGTCACTGAGCAAGTGCCCCTCAGAAGTATCAGGGGCAATCTCACAAGACTCTGATGACCATTTAGAGAGATCCTAGCATGCTTTTTGAGACAGCATCCACCGACATTAGAAACAAAACCAAACCACACAAAATACCAGCAGGTAATCCCAAATTGCGGTTAGTAGAGATAATTGCTAAAGAGATCCTTAGTCATCTTTATGTAGACACTTCATGCCCAAACCAATTATCTGCCAATACGCCTGGTTTAGCTGGAAAACAACAGACCTGAAAAAACAGCAGTTTTGTTAAGCTACCTTCTTGAACTTCTTTGAATAATATTCTTGTAGGAAGGATAATAGAGAATTTTCCAGTACAGCCAGGATTGCTGTTCCCATGGCTCCAGAATACTAGCAAATTAATAGACCATGCATTATCATTTAAGAATTTTTAGCACAATTATTACATGCATTTATACAGCATGTTAAAAAAAAATTTCAGAAATGTTACATTAGGCAGTTCTTACTAAATTAAATGCAATTATGATTTACCCACCTTACAGTTAATGACAAGATATAACACAGGAAAGAGCAGACAAATTTGTATGTATCTTATTCAGCAGACAGGCCCATAATTTTAACTTTCAGACTAATAAAGCCTCAAATACCCTTCTTCAGTTCCTTGTAAGCAAAAAGGTTCCTCTGTTTTTCAGCAACCTTAGTCACTTTGGTAAGATCAACAAGACTCAAATCTCTGTTAGATACCACTTCCCTAAAGTCCAGTGGGGAAAGCTTTGGAAGAGAGGGGAGTTTACCCACTTTGATGTTCTGAACTAACAAGACAAGCTTTGATTCCATATTGCCAAGATCAGAATTAGCAATATGCCACGTGCTGCGTTGAACTGTCAGCCTCACCACACCCCTAGGACTCTGCAACTAATACAAGCCTGCAGTAAAAACAAAAAAGCAAGAACAAAATAAATCCCCAACTGCCAGACAGTCCACAAGGTAAGCTTTAACCACAGAAATTCAAAAAAACAGAGAAAGAAGATTAAAGAACAGCAATACATTTTTAAAAAGTTATTTTAACTTTGTCTTCCCATACCAATTAAAGTTGCCAAGTCAAGGCCAAAGCCCACCACACTATTGTTGCCTCAGGGAAAACTACTTAGGTACCCTGTTCCCATCTCAGTGCTCTCCTTTCCCTGTCAGGGAACACATACTAAGGTTTACTCCTCCTCAGATTATTCCATCTGTTTCCCAGGGCAGTTCAGCAGTAACCTCTCCAGGCTGGATTGCAACTATCCACCAGCTAAACATCACCACTGGGGCTACAGGGCTTACAAAAAAAACAACCAAAAACCAACAAACCAAATAGCTCAAGACCAAACCAAATTCAGACTAGAACACTGACAGTGAAAGCCACCAAGCCACAAACCAACGCACAGTACTTTCATAGCATAAGTAAGATACCCCTGCTCTACAAAACAATTCTATACACATACCTTCAGCTCTCACATAACTCCAAAGTCTTGGTTCCAGCAGGGTTAGGCTGCTCATGAGCTGCTGCGTTTGATCCCGCTCTTCACTAAGTGTGGGCCAGACCAACAGCTGGTACAAATCGATCTCATCACTAAATTCATTTCTGCCAGCTGAGGAAGGGGGCTCCTTTTACTCTGTAGCTTGGAGTACATTCCATTTACTCTGTCATTTGTCATTTTGTACACAGCAGAACTAGCCCAGAAATGGTTGTTTCTGATAGACAGCTACTCTCGTTTTTAAACAGCACCTGACTTTGCACATTTGCCAGTTGAACTCTTGATAATAAAAATAATTTAAAGATTTGTGACAGTATATTAAATACTTACTGAAATCAGATGCAAGTTTTGAGTATGACAAGTATGGGTTTATTACTTCAGTCTAAGGGTATCCTTACATTTATTCCTCTCCATAGAGGGACTCAACATAATTCACAGAAGGGAGTCAAAACACTCATCCAGTTTAACAGCGGTCTTTCATTCTCCTTCACAATCTAGTCATTTAAACCTCAGAACCAGTACAGACAGACAGCTGACTACCCCAAAGCATGAAAATTCCTGAACCGGTCCTTTCCTCGTCACCTCGCGTTGGGATTTGATGATCATATGAATCCTGTTGCATACAAAACTCATCTAACAAGTGCAAGTACTATTTTAAGATCAGTACCTACTGATACCCGTCTCACTAAATATACTACTCGCATTTCCCATGAGATGAGAACACAGTGAGCTGTTTTCTGCAGCAGGATTCTGGACGGCTGTTTGTCTCAGATGTTAAAACGCAACTGTCTAAATAAATATTCTGTACGGAGTGAGATTTATATTGTAACTTTATACTACACATGAATAACTACATTAAAAGAATTAATGCATGAATGGAGCTTTTCAACATTATTTTGATCATCCTTATGAAATTCAAACTCATAACCTATGCATGCACGTTTTGCAAATTCAGCAAAATTTCTTGTCACCTGTGAAGCATGAAGGGTTGATTTCAAATCACCAGAATAACAACAGATGACAGTTATGTAGCTTGAATGGCTCAGGTCCAAGCTGAAATCTTTTCTCACTCACAATTTCAGAATTAAGAACTTGTTTTGGACTTTTATATAAGCATTTTAGTACTATAAAGTTAAACCACTAAGGCTGAGGGTAAAAGAAAAAAACCCCCAAACTTTCTTAGAGTAGTGAAAATATCTTATTGAAATACATGTGTTTTGAATTCTACAGTATCTTATTCCAAGAATCTTAAACTTCTTAACAAATGCTCTTTAAATAGTTCACAACATTCCTTTCAGTCTCATCTCTGTACTTTCTAACTCTTAAGTGAATTTGTTAGTTGTCAGAAATGTATGATAAGAACAAAAGTAGCAGTGTAGAGCCAAAACTGAACAATCGTTCCTTTTTAGTGCCTTTTTTTCCACAAACCAATAACTTTTTTGAACTTTTACCGCTGACCTCCTGATATTTTTCCATGATGTCGTCCCCCATGAAAATGATTGGTTTTAATTAAGCAAAAATGCCTCTATCCATTTTGAGTGAAAGAACTATTTTTTCTGTGTTAGTAAGCACACAAGTATGTTTCCTTTGAATAACTGGAGCAGGTGTAGTCTGGAAGATAAAATCTGCCATAGGCATATGTTTCAATAAGGAGTTGTGCCCACCTGCCTCTGGAAGGTACTGGTTCCGTTACTGTATGAATACATGGAAATTACGCATTAAATACTTCTTTCAGCCTTCTTTCCCTGAACCTGGAAATTACACCCTAAGAATGTGCTGTGTGAGAGTGCACAGATAATTAGACTGCAGAAGTGAAATGTTAGGTTAGGCATTTACATTTTTCTGAACGGGTAAAAATACTGGGTTATGACAGGCTTATTGCAGATGCTGTAGCACAAGGTGTGAAAGGGCTGAAGAAGTGCAAAAAGTTTCAAAAGGCTTTAAAAAAGACAGAACAGGTATGGAACAAGCCACAGAGATTTTGTCAGCCATTGACACTGACACAAGGGATTGAGAAAAGAGTACCTTTCAAAAAACCAATGAATCTAATGATGACTTATTCTATGAATGCTCCCCCAGTTCAGGACTGCAGCCTGAGTCTGTAACTGCTGTACTGAAGTACTGTAGCGACAACAGGAGGGCAAGCAAAGAGCATGAACACTCTTTATGAACATGCACAAAGCAGAAAAAGTGGTGTTTGATCAAAGGCAGCTGGATAATGCAAACGCAAGCTAAATACCAGATTTGTAATCTGAATTCTGGCATCTTCTGACCGTGCTCATCAACAATTACATCAGTAACATTTTGAGTATTTAAGTATTTGAAATCACATCCGGTGGGGTTGGCAGCTTTGCTGTATTCTTTAGTAACTTCCAATTTTACTTGCTAGTTTTCTGAAATAAGTATAACTCAGCTGCAAGGCAGGAACCATTTTATCTGAAATATCATACCTGTATGAGAACAACATATCTTCCAAGAGCTCTACAAGTAATCAGCAACACACTGTCAGGCTGAACACAGCTGCCACTGTTTGTGCTGCCCATCTCTGTGTATACATATAGCAGACTTGGGCCTCTGGGCTCCATTTTCCTTTATCTACACAAGATCAAAACTCAGGTGACTACCCAGAACAGTCAGACTCCAAGAAAACAGTAGAATTAAGTGTCCCATTAGGTAAACTTGGAGCCAGACTGGCTAAACTGGGGAGGTTAAGGAGGTGTTTTTCGCTAAATAGAACCAAGGTGTTGTAACAAGGTATTGCTTAAAGCTGCTGCAACACTTCTCAGCAGAACGAGATTATTTCTATCCTGTCTCCCACTGAGGCCAGCTAATCCTATGAGTGGTACAAAACATGACACAGAAGCACCTGGAATCTGTGTTTCATTGGTAACAGCGACATTGACCTTGCCAACTCCTACCAAAACAATGTTCTATCGCGCTCATATAATGGTGAAAACCGAGCTGTTACGCATGTTTCCTGTTCGTAGGAAAAGTCGGTTGTTGTAACATGCAACTGGATTGCTCTCATAGTTCGAAATCAAGTATGGTATGGAAGCTGCTGAGAAAAACATAGGCAGCTGCACAGGCTGATGTCACATCTCAAAATTTCATGCAGGTGTATTATTACTTTATTTATATTTGTCTAATTCTTTCTAAATTGGAGAGGTTTAATCCTAACATTTAACATAGCATGTTTTGAAGTATATGTATTCAGGTCTTTTCCAGCCAACTAACTAGAAGTTTCCTTCTGCTTCTTTCTATTCCAGGGCCTCATTTCATCATACTAAGGGCACCTAGTTTATAGCTCATGATTTCTTTTATCTAGAGAAAGTAACAATTATCCAAGTGCCAAGTAAATACTTCTGGTACCTGCGAGGGACATATATGCTGCTGTGTGTGCTTTACAAGTCCTATAAATTTGTCTTCAAGCTCTGTCATCACAAAAGAATTCATCCCTTTTGGTAATTACTCAACCATTGAGCACGTTCTACTGGGCAGACTACTTACCATCAGATTCTACTCTTTTTTAATACTTCCTTCTCCATATAACTGATGGAGACTGCTGTGTATAATCTTACACCTGATTTACTATTTGGTAATCTTATTCCTGTTTAGTGAGTAATGCTGCCTAAATGTAAAGCGGACTTTTTATAAAAGCACAGAGACTCAGATTTTCTGAGGTGGTGTCAGTACACTATTGTGTAATTGAAATCTTCAACTCCACATGTCAATGAGATTGATCTGATTGTAAGCCTGCAGTTCCCTAAGAAATATGCTGTATTACATGTTTTCTCTGTTGCTGAGACCCCCTTCCCTGGATGCTCTGGAATTATGTATCCCTAGATATGTTCTTGGCTCCTAAGACATTTTCTGTTTTTTTGGAGACCCCAAAGCCGTAGCGGAGACACGTCCAAAAATGTTGTTGCACTTTGAGACATCCAAAGGCAAACTTTAGCCTAATGAGGTTAATTTCCCTAGATTCCCCATACTGGCTCCTTCAAAGGAAACTCTCTGCTGAGAAGCTTTGGAATCGCCAGGCTAAATTCAGCCTTTATAGGAATACCACCCTTATTTAGTTACTGCCTCCGCTGACTTACACATCTGGTCTCTTGGACTCCAAACAGAACATTAAATCACTTGATTCTGCTATAGCCCAGAGTAAACACATTTTCCTCATTCATGAAAAAGCTGGTGTAGATTTTTCAGAGCTGCTTAAGTCCTGAATCTATAATTTCAATTTTTATTCTCTTAATTGTTATGAGCCTTTGTGAGAAGAACTAGGTACTGAAAAACATACTTGCAATGCAGGAGAGAATATGCTGCTACATATGTGCCCTAGATTACGTAGAACTTTTACCAGCATTTGTGCCAAAACAGTTTTATCAATAAAGAAATGCTTAAACTAATCCAGAATTACATTTGCTTTCTACCTCTGCTGCAATGTCCTGAAAAGACCACATATGCCCAGATATTTCTGGATTGACCCTATTTTCCTGGCTGCTCATAACATATGGCAACACTGTCAGTAACCATCATAAAATGTATCTAGAGCCAAAAACATGTACAAGAGAATACCCATATATAGACTTTGCACTATATACTGACATATCAATATATCTCTCTTTTTTTAGCAACACCATCTTCTCATAAGCTTAGAACTACAAGGAAAGAATCTATAAAGGTACTAATATTCTGTGGGGCTTTTGCAAATTCTCATACACATTTTGTCTCTCACTGACTAACCATAAAGCAAAGACAGCAAACAGCACTGCTTATAGCACCTAGTAGTGATGTGAAGAAAATGGATCGATTAATGTCTTTAAATACTACAGTTGCTGCAAGGTTGCTAGATAATATTTCTTGGGCTGGGGCTACTTCAGAAACAAAATGCTTTTGATAAAGTATCATCCCAAAAGGTTGAATCCCAGGATGAACCATATCTTCAAATCACCTTTTGATGCAGCACTTTTAGATGACCACTGCTGATTCCTGTAGTCAAATTAAGCAGTGACAATGCATTAGAAAGGGAAAATTGGTTCATTCTGATGATAAATATAAGAAGTTTCCTTCAGCAGCTCCCCTTTTCAGGGGAGAACTTCTCAAAGAATCTGTCAGAAAACAAATCAATAGCGTTCGTTGTTCTCCAGCTGCAGCATGAATCCTAAAGTAAGATATAGTACAGGCCGAAGCACCTACAGCAGCAGAATGATGGATGGTACTTACATGATAATAGATTGAACATACATCAAAAGTCAGAGATGTAACCTTACCAAGACTCGCAGTTTAAAATTTTAATATTTAAGATTAAGAAAAAAAAGGTGTGAACTTTATAATCTGGGTGGGATAAAATGCCTGTCAAAGATTTGCTTTGGCACCTGCCTCATCATTTTCATATTTCTCTAACAGTTCATATGAAAAGGGTTTCTGAAATACAGCAGACACTCCTGGGAGACAATCTGACAAAACAGGCTAAAGTCTGCATCCACCAGCACAATAACATCACTGCTTCACAGTCTACAATTTCCACATTATCTGGGAGGTGCTTATGTACACAGACTATCAGATGTCCAATTAAAGCTTAAAGGTGCTGCATATAAAACACAAACTAAAATGTTTACGGTCATTAAAAAGAAGACATTAATGTCGTAGTGTTATACGAAACTAAGCAGGCTTTGCTAAAAAACCCCAAACACTACTATTCAGGGCCATGTGATTTTTAAATCAAATATTGGACATAAAACCATTAGTAGCTGACATGTAAAACTGTAATATTCCCAATGGTCTCTAAGAAAAAAAGAAAATCTAAGTCAGTGAGACTTTGTTTTCAAGGAAACATGCAGTTAATTTTTTTTATGTTGCTGAACACAAACAAAAAAGGAAAAAAAGTATCTTTATTGGTACCTGAACATTAATAAATCACATCAACAGATGGTAAAGCAACCAGAAATTGATTGTGAGAAAAAATATTATCTTTGGATGTTGTTGTAAAGGGACAACTAGTGTTAAGAAAGAATGAAAGAGTATTTCTGTAAAATTAGATTGAAAGCACTAGAAACAACAACAAAAAAAATGGAACATATATTTGTTAGTTTCTGTGGTTTCGTTGCTTTGTTTTGTGTTTTTTCTTTTTAATGAAGACATATGCACCGATGGCATAGTAGACAGAGTAAGTTAAAAACACATTATTTTAAGCAATATCTAAAACTCCAAGTCTAAAACTAACATCTTGCTACAATGTCCTGTAACCTACTCTGGGTTTATTCCTAATGTTACATGTTGGCTTCTCTTTACACAAAACAGTAGTCTTTCTCCATTAACAATACACAGACCCCATCTGTTTCTCATTAAAAACTTTTTTTTTTTTTTTTTGGTAGTGCATTGTGTTTCTGTCGCAGAAATCTTGCTGAGAAAAATGAGTTTCATAACTCTTGTTTTGTAACATTCATCCATTCCAAGGATTTAGGTAAATTCTTGGAGCCTCCTCAGCTCTGATTCAGCACACAGAAGAAGAAAGATCAGCAACTGGGGGGCATTTCTTCCTCACTCTTTCGGCTTAGCGTGTCCATGTGTCTCCTCATCCTGTTCTGGCAAAAGATACCCAAGGTAGCCCTGAAACATGAAGGGGCTTTCTCTGTGCCACTGTGTGACAGCCAAGAATTGTTCTGGGAGAGCAAGGATGAAGGGACGAAAGAGAGTCAGGCCTCCAAAAGGTAGTTCCTTTCAGCAAAGCCTGTTAAGGAGAAAATGCAAATAAAAATGCAGGGAACAAAGGCAAGTCCATTTTCTGGACTGCAATATATCACAGCAAACATTCCACAGGGGTAATTTCCCAGCCTGACAATTCAGTCCATTGGGTAGGCTGAAACGTATAAAAACCTTGATGAAAGGCAGTCTAATTGAGAGTAGCCAACTGATTGATTCTGAACATATGTAAAAGAATAGTAAATAAGTGTATTTTTCTGAAGCAGCTACATTTTTCAGCTCAAATTTTTCACATAAAGGTTTATTACACAGTATTTAGAAGTTTTAGTTTTTGTAGATTTTTGTATTTCATGCAATTTTCACATTAATTACTCCAATACAGACTTTTAATGTGTTACGAATGGTCAGTGCCTTCCTCCAGTCAAAGACATGGTTCACAAATTGAAAAAGGCTTTTGTTCTATTTTGCCCAAATTCCTACCAAGCCCTGCAGCACGGAGTATCTGAGAGACACTAAGATCTTACACGCAGCATGAAAACAGGAGATTGGGCAGAGAGGAGACCCCGACACCAGGCTGGGGGGAAGTGTCGATCTGCCGGAGGGTAGGATGGCTCTGCAGAGGGACCTGGACAGGTTGGATCGCTGGGCAGAGGCCAACAGGATGAGGTTTAATGTGGCAAAGTGCCGGGTCCTGCACTTTGGCCACAACAACCCCAGGCAGCGCTACAGGCTGGGAGCGGGGTGGCTGGAAAGCTGTGTGGAGGAAAAGGACCTGGGGGTGTTGGTTGATGCTTGCCTGGACATGAGCCAGCAGTGTGCCCAGGTGGCCAAGAAGGCCAACGGCATCCTGGCCTGTATCAGGAATAGTGTGGCCAGCAGGAGCAGGGAGGTGATTGTCCCCCTGTACTCAGCCCTGGTGAGGCTGCACCTCGAGTGCTGTGTCCAGTTTTGGGCCCCTCACCACAAGGAAGACATCGAGGCCCTGGAGCGTGTCCAGAGAAGGGCAACGAAACTGGTGAAGGGGCTGGAGCACAGGTCTTATGAGGAGCGGCTGAAGGAACTGGGCTTGTTTAGTCTGGAGAAGAGGAGGCTCAGGGCAGACCTTATTGCCCTCTACAACTACCTGAAAGGAAGTTGTGGTGAGCTGGGGGTTGGCCTCTTCTCGCAGATAACTAGTGACAGGACAAGGGGGAACGGCTGCAAGTTGCGCCAGGGGAGGTTCAGGTTGGAGATGAGGAGAAATTTCTTCTCGGAAAGGGTGGTCGGGCATTGGAACGGGTTGCCCAGGGAGGTGGTGGAGTCACTGCCCCTGGCGATGTTTAAGGAAAGGTTGGATGTGGTACTTAGGGACGTGGCTTAGTGGGTAATAGGTGGTGGGGGGACAGTTGGACCAGATGATCCTTGAGGTCTCTTCCAACCTTAATGATTCTATTCTATTCTATTCTATTCTATTCTTTCTGCAGGAAAAGTTGGTGCCAAGGACAGAGGTTTGTGCTACAAATAGACTGAAAGGGGAAGGAAGGAAGTAAAAGCATGCACGTGCCTTTAAAGATACTAAAAACACCTGATGTGAGACACACATCTCTAGGCTTCATATTACTCCTGTATGTAAATTTCTGAATTGTTTTGTTTTTGGTTTAAATCATATTCAATCTTGAGTAAAACCAGATGGATATTTCAAGCACTCTGCAGGGCACAAATCATGTTTCATGCCATTTTGTCTTAGTCATTTTTGTGTCACAGAAAAACGTATGATGTTCTAGAGCAGTACCAAGTAAAACAAGCTATGACAAGTAAATGATGTCATGCATTCTCTCATTGCCTAGAAAAAATCCTGATTTTTATAAATGTATTCCTTGTAAATATAGGCAATACAATTCTGAAGAACACACTGCACCTGTGTTGTTAAATCTACACTCATTCGTATTTGTATAAAGTTTCTTTAGGTAGCATGTGATTAGTCCTTGAACTAACATTCTATAGGTTTTGGTGCCCAACTGGATTACAAACTTTTCAAGAGAATGAGAACACTTGAAATACTTGTCATTTATTACTTGCAAGTATGCAAATATGGCTAATTATACAAAGAAGAGCCATTCCCTAATCATTTGTGAACAAATCCTGTTTAAATGGGTTTTTACAAAAACAAATATGTCACATCACTGATGGGGTCACTGAACAAACAGCCATTTAGAAAATAAACTGAAGCTCACAAGCTCTTTTTCAAGATTTGTACCAACAGTTGTCTTGAGTTTGTTCTCTTGTAGCTTTGGAACAGTGAAAGAAAGAAATGCAGCATTATCTACCACTTCCACTTTTGAAAGAGTCTTTTCTGATTTGGTGTTTTTATAGCCCAAGACAAAAATTCAAAGCATGTCCAGGAAACATAAAGTACATATTACCCTGGAGGTGCTCTGTATAGAGCAAGCTTCTGGTTTATTGTTTTGTTTCACTATTTTACATACATGCATCCTCTCACAATACAAAAATACCTTCTGGTTGATGTTGAGTTCCATTTCTAAAAAACACATACACGCTATCTTGACTTGATTACAGTATCTTCATTCATTAATCCCCCACATAGAAATAAGTATTTCTATGCGTATTCATTGCCATAAGGATTTTTCTTCAGCTGTAATAGGAGGGTCAGATTTATAACATCAGTAGTCCAGCGTCTTATAATTACAAAGCAATAATTTCACTGGAGGGCAGACCTGAAGCGGGACAGTGATGAATCAGGCAACTGTTCATTTTTAAGAATGTATAAATAACAAACCAAACAAATGGTACATCAGAAAAACATTTATGACCTACGCTATAATAAATACAAATAGAATGACCTAAAACCTAAATTTATACTTGTTTTCTGCAAAACTACATTGTATAGAAAAAGACATAATGTCTTCTTTATAAGCAAAGGACTTTGACTTAAGAAAGGCTTGAGGGTGCCAATGGATTCCTGTGTCTGGTTCTGTCTTGAAGCTTTGAGACATGCATGCACAAGCGTCATCCTCCACGGTATCTGCATAAACAAAATAGCCCCCTGTATAACCACATATGTGCAACTCATGATACAGAAGTCAAGACTTCAATAAAAAAAAAATCAAAATTAAAAGGAAAGCTTTTTATTTTGGCTAAAACACGTATCTCGGCCAATACAAGTAGCCCTGAAAGGCTGCTGGGTTCTAACTGGAACTTATACAGTGTTAGCCAGCTTTTCGATCCTTCAACCTGCAACGCAGAATCTTCATCTTGCTGAAATTCAATAGGTACTTCAGAGAGGCACATAAAGTAACTCTGATGGTGGAAAAACCAAATGAGTGCCCAGTTCTCCAAGAGGTATGAAATAAAATCCCGAGGATAAAGTAGAAGTACCAGGTTGCTCATCTCCACAGGAAAACTGGCTGCCCAGGGCTCACTGCCATGTGGGCTGGCAACACACACAAAGTACTGGAAAAGGTGCAATAGATTAGAAAAGCTTGAAAAAAGATTAAAAAAAAATATCACAAGTGGGGCAGCAGAGAGGTATATGAGAAAGAAGGTGGCACAAGGATAAGGCAGGAGTGAAAGGAACATGAGATGAAGGGATAAAGACACCCTCAGGTACATGCCCAGGCAACACGGCATTGCTGCAGTCCCTGCTGCTGTTCCCTGGAGGGGTAGGGAGGAATTGAGAGTCCTTGTCTCCTTTCCCTTTGCCAGCTGAGGGAAAGGAAGCTGGCAGTGGGATTTCAGATTCACAGGAAGAGAAGAAAGATCATCAAAAAGAAAGTATCCCTTGAAGAGAACAGGGAAATATATAAAGTGCTGTGATTCAGGGATGTTTTTCCCCTAGCATCAGTAATGCTTCTGTGTCTGATGTAGCTGGCCGTGGCTTGCAGTTTCATTAAGAGTGGGACACTGTCCCAGTTACAGCTCCAGACCCTGGAGATATGTGACGGCTATCTGAATCTTCCTTGTGTTGGGAAATGGAGGAGTTGAGTGCAACTGCAAAGATGTAAGAGGAAGAAGATGGTTCTTTACTGTTCTTTTCTAAATCTTGAGATTTTTAAGTCATGTTTTTACATGCTTGGAGTTTATAACAGTGCTCTTGGCCGGAAAACAGACTTGGAACACCATGAAGTATGTATCTAGGTACTGGGTGGTCCTCACGTTCCTGTTTGGATATATGTGCCTAATGATTCCATATATCACCTAGCAAAGAGGCAAAGGGAGATGAATTACCGAGGAGCCTGACTATGTGAGATAAGGAGAAAAAAGAAGGGAATGCAGTCACTGAGGATTTTAGTAGAGTTCATGTAGAGTATGGTGTTAACGCTTCCATCATCCTTAGACAACAGCTAAAATAAGGAGTTACAAATTTTTTTTAAAAAAAGTTACTATTGTAGGTTTTAGAAAATACATATAATGTTTTAAGGTTTGACTACAGAGTGATTAAAAATACATTATCATCAAATATATTTAAAGAAGAATATACACAGGCTGGCTTTAACAAACAGTACAGGAAAGGCCACAAAGAGAAATGGGCATTTATCTCTCAGCATAACTAAGTTACCAAAAGAACAATTTGTTGTTATTCAGAAATAATAAATGAAAAAGAAAGTTTCTAATAATTTATAATTAAATAATTTTACACAGAAATAGAACAAATAGAAGCACACAAATTATGCTTTTTTCTCTTCATATAAGTACTTCAAAATCATTTAAGGGCTCTCTTGAAATTGTAGTGTGTCTTACAGAAAAGCAATCTCACAGCAGCTTCATCGACTACCTATCCTATGGTACACTGTACACTGAAATTCAGTTCAATTCCATTCAAATTTATTAAAGGTCAAAAGTTCTGGGGCACCAAATGTTCCAAACATTAATTACTCCCAAATCTTTATGCTTTTATGAATCAGCCATCTCACTTCAGTGTCTACAGTAAAATCTTACTGCTGCAATTTTAAAATAAAACAGTTCATTTTATTGTTATAACTTAGACAAATTATTTTAAGTAAATTTATTTCTCAACATAAGAGGTCATTTCCTAGACCCTACAGTCAGTGTGACGACACTGAAGTTAATACCACAAAGTAGTTTGCATGAGGAATTGCAAAGTAGTTAAATAGTAACAGCAGTAGTAGTTTGTTTTACGCCCTCCTAGATTCTCTTTTCTCCTTATCTTTCTTTTCCTTTTTCTTTACTTTCCTTCAGCCTTCAGCTATTTAACTGTCACTTTTTTGTTTGCTTCCAATTCTCTCTTCTTTTTCTCCCCTTTTAAATCTCTCTCCTTTTCTTAATCTCCCTTTTCACAATTCTTCTAAGTTTCTTATCAGCCACATCTACTCAAGGAGAAAAAAAGTCTTCAGCATCTAAAGGCAACTATCTTTTCTGTCCATAGCTCTTTTCAGATACTGAGCTGACGTTAAAACGCCTGTGATAAAACGCCATCCTCTAAGACAAGATTGTGTGAAACAAGATTTCTTATAAGAAATACAACTACCTGTAAGCAGAGAAAAAATACTTTGAAAGTGGCCTCCAGGCTAGGAAAGGCTGTATTGCAACCTTCTGGTTACACTTCGACACCAAGATCACTAAATGGTTTTGGTCTGGGATTCTGTTTAAAGCTTCCAGTGAAGCATGTAGTGCAAGATGATAACATTAGTAGGTAAAATTGCTCATTAAAGGTATTCGATATATTTCAGGGTTAAATACTATATCAAAAGACCAGATCTGAACATCAAAGACTACTCTGTAGCAGTTCAAGAAGAGCAAATTTTTATTCTTTTCTGTTAGACATGGAACTTGCTGGTTTCTATAACAAACCCACATTTTTAGCGTTCTAAAGCAGGTGAGCTCAACCTTACACTTTTTTACATCAAACTAGGAGACTTCATCAGGGCAGAGAAATTAATCTCTTGTCCACAGCCTGCTTCCAGCAGCTATTTGTCTGGGGAGCGCAGCAGTCGCTGCCACAAGGAGAGACAGGCACACAGCCCGTGACGTGCCCAGGCAGTGTCGCATTAGGGCTAACGGCTCCCTGGTGAGGTGGTGACTGCGGAGCAGCCCATCTGCCCTAAACCTTATAGTCCACCTCGTTCTAAAAATCCTCCTGGAACACGCATGTCTGGGAACACTGCAGCACATGACACCACTGGGTTATGCTAATTGCTGCCCTTTGCTATCCTTTGTCCTGCCACCACCTCGCCCTCAAGTCGTGTGAGAGCTGTGCGTGGTTTGGGCTGGACGCGCACCTTTGGTCCGTGCACCCACCACAAAGGCAGTGCTGCTGACCTTCTGGAGGATGCTCCTCTCTGCCTGGAGCTGCAGGAGGCATGGGGCGCGCCAGGCAGGGACAAGATGGGCCACTCCAGGGGGTCTCAGGTAGGGCTGGAGTTCTACCTTCTCCCAGTTTTGGTCAGTACCTACATACTGGGCTCACAGTGCTAACCTATGGACCTGAGTCTGGTTTAAGGTCAGAGGTGACTTCTTTGTGGAAACAGCAGATAGACTCAACATGTTCTTAACACTGTAAACAAAGATAATTTTTTTAAAAAGCTCTTTCAGTCATAAGATATTCCTCCTAGGTTCTTCCAGCACCGGCATGGATCCTTTTCAAGTATATTTATGTTTGAGGCAGCAACATAACTGTGAAATCTGTATTTTTTTCATGTAAATACCCAGCTAAAACCACATACCAGATTGCTTTTCCTTCTTACAAAAAAACATTTGAAGGGTAAATTTACTTGATAGTCAATATATAAACCATGGAATAACTTGCAATATTTAACCCTAGTGCAAGCTTCAACTTGTCTAAATTGCGACTGAGTCTGAGGAAACATGGAAAGAAACAGCTAGACTTTACAGTAACAGAATTAGGACCCTGTTCCTCTATCAGTGGCAGATAGGTAAAAGCTATGAGCGTGAAATACCATAATAATTTCACAACCAATCAACTAACCAAAGAACAGCACCAAGACATTTTTAGCTGAAAACTTAAACAGTTCCATCATATCTACTCTATCTAGAAAAGACTGTATTAGGACTAACTGAGAAATGACTAATCTGTTGCTGAAAGGCTTTTAGCACCGTAACAGCAGATTGTTAGAGCTTTTAACAGAGTAAAGTAGTTCTGTATGTACCTACATTAAACATCAGACTGATGACTCAGCATCAGCTGAGTCATACTGAAATAGCAAATAGGATTCAGGTACCAGTATAAACCCTGAAGAAAGCAAAAAGTAAATTATGCTTACCAGTATCATTTTAAGGAAATTGCTTGTTCACTGAAAGCTTATGTGAATACTGAAAGTAATCAGAGGAAATGATTTCTCTTACTTTTTATCACATATTACAGGAATTTTAAAACTTTCTGTCCCAATACATCTCTCAATGGATTGAAAGTTTTAATTATTGTCTACTGCTAAATAAATCTGAAAATTTAAATACATACACTGTCCAGTGGAAGAAAGGTGCTTCTTTTGGTTGTTGGGGTTTTGTTTTGTTTTGTTGGGTTTTTTTCTATAGGGAGACGGCAGTAGAAAAGTATCACAATTATTCACTGAACTTTTTTGCTATTTTGCATATGTATATATGTACATATATATGTATATTTATATTTATTTTTTTAAAATTAAAATTCTATCAACATTAGAAATAAATTATTTTTATACTGTAATTTATGTATAGATAGATTAGATTATTAAATACTTTTTTTTTTCTCAAATTGCTGAATCAGTGTAATGTATGAATAGTTTGATAGTTTTGAAATCCAGAAGAATATCACATATATGCTGACCTTTGGGGGGGGGTTGCCCGTTCTAGTTGCTAGGCTAAAAAAATCCTTGATAACCTTACAACCTTTCTTCTCCTGAACTGCATATTCTACGTTTACGTTGTGTATAATTTAGGTACAAAACTTAGTAACTGTATTTTTGAGTAAGACACAAAGAATATAATTATCACAAAACTATAAATATGGACAAAAATACTTCATAAGAGATTATCATTACTATGCAAAATATTTATATTTGCCACCTTAATATTAGCTCTATCCTCTATTCAGGCAACTTTATTGTTGAATAAGTACTTCTCTTTTTACCCTCTTTTTCTATCAGTTCGGGTTGTAAAATATTTTGAACATTAAATTTGATATTCACAAATGCATTCTGCGCTACAGCAAAAGCCTGAATACTGCAACTGTGGGGTTGTTTTTTTTTTCCTTCTTGATCATCCTTTTGCCTACATAAAGTTTCTCCAAAAGAACGAGGCACACACATGCGTATTGTCAACCCATGGGGTGCACGCACACCATTTATATTCTAAGCTTCAGCAGTAAAAGCTTGAAGTAAAAGTCAGTCCTTTCTCAAGAGTCAGTCCTACTGTGAGACCTTCTCTTTCAGATGTTTCCCTAGCACACAATTTCTGTTAAAAATATTAAAATTCCATTAAAAGAAGTTCTTAACAAAAATCAACTAAACTCTAGGAAAATTTTACTATCATTCAGGTTCAGCAAGAGCATATTTTGTCCCAGAGTGCTCAAGTGATCAAGTTATGGAGCTTTTATAAAGGGTATTTATGTATACATCACATACACGTACGTATGTATGTATGCATATGTGTGTATATATAAATAACTTCCAACACACAAAGAATCAGCAAGAACAGGTATCACTGTTCTTTATTAGTGACATTACTAATTGTAGCTATGATTAAATGTAGTCCATGGCACTTGGCACACCTAGTGACAGCTACAGTAAATAAGACAACGATGCTGATCTCAAGCTTTTTGCCTAAAATGCAAAATGAACTGAACAATAGAAAGAATAGTTTTAACGTCCTGTGAAATCTTAAAACTTCACAATTCTGTTTCTCCAAAAATACAAAACCACATTTTTCTCCAGCAGTTCACTTTGTGACAACTTTAAATTCTGATCTTTACAAGATATCCAAAACTCACCCAGAAAATCACAGTTTTATTCTCTATAGGAAAATATATTTTATTCACAGAGTAAGCAAACCATTTTGATTAAATTTTCCTAACAAAGAAAATTACATATACTATAGCAATAAATATACAAAGTGATAAATGTCAGAAAATATGCATGTACAGTCTCCAGTGTAACCAGTATATGTAGCTTATAGCAATTAATAATAACCATGGTATTACTCTATAAGATATTTTTTCTAAGGGATATTAAGACAGTTAATACATCGCCACTTCAGTATCAAAATAAAATTGAGATGTCTTTGTGTTATTTCCCATGATCATAAACATGGAAGTTGTAAAACACACATATTCAAACAATAATCTTTGGCTTTCTTAAAAATGAATTGAACAGAAAAAAGTAATAACATGTGCCAGAAGACGACACCATAGTGTAAGCAATTAAGCAATGATATTTTTTATATATTTAGACCTTTTACATGTTTAATATTACCTCCAAGGTATGTGTTGTTCCCCATCCCACCCCACCAATGTGCTGTTATAATGAAAAGTACAGGTGCATATGGGCATAAATCCTCTTATTTTCATTGTAGTTGTATTTCTTAGAAATGGTAATTTCTTCCCACTTCCCCACAGAAACTAGGCTACAAAATCCCCAGCCCCAAGACCCTTCTATGGGAAAGTAAAGAACAAAGCTTGGTCCAAGGAGTTGGAAGCTCAGAAAAAGCGGAGTTTTATTGTGGTCCTTGCTGGACCACGTTGGTTGTGCCCTTGAGACCCATGGCTAGAACTTGCATCATAATGACTTTTCTGGGCAACTCATAATGCCTCTTAATATACCATGATCTTGTTTGGAGAAGCATCACAGAGGCTCTGAAGAAATGTAAAGTTATTCTATCTTTTAAAGGACCACTTGGAGCAAAAGTATTTTGAAATCTCTCTGTACTGTAAACATACAAGACTTTTAAAGTGTTGCCATACTGCTATACCTGAATGCTTTAGGGAAAACTCCTGTTAAGAGATACAGAAACCAGTCATGTCCCTTTTCCTTTAAAGTCATATTTTTTGGCTTGGGTTATGCAATTTAAGTGTAACCCAATTAAATGAAAACATGTATCACATAATCACACACCTTCTCCGACTATTTTTATGAGTATTCTAACTATGATTTGCAAAAATAACCCAGCAAGAGAACATCTTGGAGTATTTTGTCAATTGACAGGCAAATATATAACACGAGTAGCAATCGATAAAGAACCCATCAATTACATAACATCTTGCTTTTCTCCCCTCTCGGAAGGAAGTAGCTGGCTACTTCCCACAGCATCCAGCTCTGCATGATATCTGCATTCTGCTACTGGAGAAATTTTTGCACTGTGGATAGCAAAGTCAAACAGTATACAGTTCAGATGGTACCCCTGTAAAACCTCCCTTGCCCAGCAGCTGTTCCTAGTACGAATATTGCTAATATTTAAATAAAAGGAACATTAAGGTTTAATTCAAATACATACTCTTAATTTCAAGGAGACTTGATTCAGATCCGTCACTTTTAACACATTGCACAACTGATCGCTCTTTGCAAGTATCACAATATCAACATGATACAAAAACTAATTTACAGCCTTGTTTTTCCTTTAAGCAAATACTAGCAATTTGCTAATGTGATGGTTGAGACCCCCCTGTCCTGAGAGAGGCAAGCATGCAATTTGAATCCATAAGGTCTAATAGCTAACTACAGACAACATAAATGACTTACTACAGTTGCGTAACAATTTTGAAAAGATGTGATGCTCTTAAACTAGTATATCTTTGTTTCATTTACTCATCGTGGCTAAACACCATCACAAACTGGTTAACTTCAGTAATGTTTCTGTGAGACATTAATATCGGTATCTCCATTTATTTCAGTTTTTCATAGAAAAAATTCAAACTATATACTCAGAATGATAAATTTCTAAACATTCATTTGATCTGTGAATCAAAATTGAAAATACAGTACTTTTCTTCTGGGAACTGCTTTTTTTTATATATATAAAAGGTAGTACTTCAAAAGATATACAGATAGATATTTTAGAAGACCTTTTTACTGAGCAAGAAGCATACCTTGGAAAAACGTCAATAAACATATTTCAGGTCTTATTCGATTTGTGCCTCAGTTTCCACATCCATTAAATTAAAGGTCTCTTTTAATAATAATTAGTTAATATGCTTAAATATTTATAAGCCATAGGGTGTTGGGGTTTTTTTTATGCATCGCTTACGCACACATTAACAGCCTGCTAATTTGGGCAGTGTAGTTTTTAGATGTAAATTACTTGTGAATGAACGAGGCAGTTCACAATTCCACTGTCCAGTGCCTCTTTCTTTAATGCTGCTGATTTGGGGGACCAAATGAAGTGTCAGATTTATGTATGTTTGTACTTTAGGAAAAACAAATATTACTCAAGCTGCAGATCAGCTTCCAGACAGCATGACTGTTAAGATAGTACCCATCCCAAGGATACCAACGGCCACCCCTACAAGTTCTGGTTATGTTAGGAACTTCCTACAAGTTCTGGTCATTTTAGGGACTTCCATCAAAGATATTTTCCAATCAACTACATCACATTTAGCTGAATTAAACTGAAAATCTCAATTCAATTTTCAATACTTCTTCCCCCTCCTTTTTAAATCTAGGTATTTCTAAAAAATTTTTTTTTAAAAAATGTAATTTCACATGCATAATGATAATAGTATGTCACGCATCATGGGCATGCTTATTTATAAATACCTGGACAGGAATAAAGAATAATCTCAGCAAGAATTGAATTGCCCTTTAAATAATCATCTCACAATTTCAGTCCAGCAACTGTTTATGCAGAAGGAAGTCTCACTCCCAAATATTATCATGACTCATCTACTTTCCTTTTGTAATACTTATGTTCTTTCTCTTTTTAAGTGCAGCATTGATAAACCCAGCACAAGCTGCAGTGCTGTATTAAATCCTCCTCTCTAAATCTGTAGATTTTAAACTGCAGTTACCCATTTCTGTCCATAAAGTTACCCGGTATAATCACCGTGGTTATAAGGTTCCTTCACACAGACAGTAGACCTGTAAAATTCGCTGCCTTTATCCACGCTAACATTTGAAACAGCATGCAAAATGGTAAGACTATACACAGAAGAGGTACAGCTGATTGCAGCCTGGAAGTCTTACAGCTCTCTGGAAACAGAGGAGTTAATCAGCACAGGCAGTTCAGAAAGCTTGCAGTGAAACACAGGACCGTACTGCAGATGTGTGGAGTATACAGAAGGTGTGGCCCCTACTTTCTGCATGCATATTTAAATACCTAAAATTATATGGCTTTAAGGTGATTATTAAAGAACAACCTCCCAGAAAGGAAGAATTACACAGCAAAACGAGGCCCAACACATTTCCTCAAACAGAGAGCCGAGAAGAAGAGAAGGAAAACCCTGGGTTACTCACGATTCTTTTCACCTCTCCACCTTGACCCCGCTTTTATTCTAGGTGCGACGTCCGCAGCAGCAGTTGTGCCTACTAGCCCAAGCAGCAGCAGCACTGACAGCACAGCCATGCCAGGTAACCAAAAAAAAAAAAAAAGACTTCTACCTGGAGTACCGATAAAAATGAATTAGAAGACTTTTCTTAGGAATGAGTAATTGGAGCTAACAGCGCTTACTCAGCAGAGGGAGATGTAAAATATTATTCCTACTAGAAATGTTTACTACAAATTGTATTTCCATTGCATCGCTTATTTCCTTCATGCAGGGAATGTAAAAACAGAAGAGTCATAGAGGCTTCCCCTAACCAGGAGCCTCTGGCACTCAGACGCCGAAGAGATGCACTGGCAGCTTTCTGTGGTCCCTCAGAAGCCACCAGCTCCTCACCTGCCTCTGCCACCTCTCAGCCCTTCCCAATGTTTATCCACATTCCCCACAGCACCCTAGCAGGGGACACAGCCGGGCTGAAACCAGAGGAGCTTTTTTCTCCCTCACTTGCATATTTCACTGCAGTTTCACAGGGCTGATGGCACAGAACATTTTAATGTTGACACTCAATACTCACTACATTTATCAATGGGCATAAAAAAACCAGTTTGTAAAGCTTCCTCCCCTACCCAGAAAGGCAGGGGGGGCAAGGAAAGGAAGGAAAAATAATGTGTCTAGGATGAGAAAGAAAGGCTTAAGAAAGAAACTTTTTTTAAAAAAAAACCCCAATCTGTTCAATATCTGTCTCTTATTCAGCATAAATGTCTCCTCTATTTCCAGGGAAAATAATACAAACAATATTACCTCCAGTCCAGGTTTCTGCCAGCAGACCCTGCATGAATGAACAGTTCACTGGCAGTAAGAGAAGCTCTGAGAATTTATGTATCTGTGAATTTGTGATTCCAGGCTGAATCTGTGTTACCTAACAAACCTTCACCCTCTGGCCCAACAGCCTCTGGGCAGCCAGTACCCCTGGAGCAGGCTCCAGCACTTGCAGCATCAACAGCAGTGTTGTTGGAAGCTATTTAACCCCGTATCTATCAGTGGCAGGGAGCTAGATCAGAAACTTCCCTGTGGAGATTGAAACAGGCTCAAGGAAGAACTGCAACAAAAATTGTCTGCTAACCCATTCACCACCATTATGAAATCCTTCCACACAACCTGTGGAGGCCCTGGAAAGCTTCATGAAAATCACTATAATAAGACCCGAGCGCTTTTCACTCATGGTGACAAAGGACTTCAGTCTGGATGAAGTCTACACTTACATTCAGTAAAAGAAACTGCAAAATATCTAGTTCTTCAGCATCGTAAGCATCAGCTTCAGGAATGCTTATAACTGTAACTTACTTATACAATGGTAAAACTTCTTTTCTTAATAGAACAGTGATGAATTAGTATTCTTCAAGCTGATCTTCTGCCTTACCCCTAGCATATTGCCTGTTGTGATGCTATGGCTGTAACTGAGCTGCAGAATTCAGGAGGTTTTTGAATAAAGTACTGGAACAAGTCTTTACATAAAATTTAGATTACAAAGAAAGGAGAGACAAAGTAAGCTATTTTAGTCTTAATAATGCATCTATTAATTTATACTGTTCAAAGACATTGCTCTTTATGAAATTTGAGCTCAAAATGATTAGTGCTATTGAAATACTCCGCAGTGACCAGTTAAAGCTTGACCATGTGAAGCCATTCACCTCCAGGCGTTCTCATGGTAGCAATGGTAACTTTCCAAAAGAGGTCAGGAGCAATTTTTTACCTAAAGTTATCAGGCTCCAGATGACAACAGCGATATTGTATCAGAAAGTTTTCCATGACTGTAAAGTAGTTATGCACAAGCCCTTTAAAAGGAACACTCTGTTTCTTCATTCAGACCACCTGGAGAAACTAGGAAGGGAGATGTACTCTTATTTCAATTTGGGCTAACTACATTCAGTACCAAAAGTGAAGCGTTTGCAGCAGAGGACATAAAGAACCGGTGATCTGCCAAATCTCCCACATGTTACACATTACAAGCAATCCTCAGTTTGAGTCTGAACCCAGCAGCCCCCGCACGGCTGTTCCCCTGTGCAGATGACCAGGAGGGGGTTGTTTCCACATACGGACCCAACACTGTGCCTGGGCAGGGGGAGACTCACCACCTCCTCATCTCAGTGGAAGTTCCGGATGAAGAAATTTGGGGTTTTGCCATCATTTTATTCTACAGGAGTCAAATGTATGGGCTAAAGAAGAGTGGAGCATCAGCCCCATACCTGCTCTCGGGCCTTTGCCCCCTAGCAAAAGTAACTCCTATGGTAACATACAGGGTTGAAAGAAATGGTTAGGAATTTCAGATTGCCTTTTTTTTTTAAAAAGCACATTCTAACTGCACATCCTTCACCATCTGAACTCACGCCAGGGAAGCGTGTCAGCACTCACTGTCTTAAAAATGACTCATCATGTTGCTGGTTATGTAAGACACCTGAATGGACCAAATTGCTCACTGCACCAAAATACAGCCCAGGAAAAAATCTCAGTTAATACGAGGTGGTCCTTTAGGAGCACATGAGCATTAACATGGAATGGTGTCATTTACTGTGAATGGAGAAAAATTGCCTTTTCAAATGACAGCTGCAGTTTTGAGCACCAAACCCAAAACGCTCTGTGATTTTTGCAGTTGGCAGTGCACTGCCTGAAGGACAGAAGATAAAGATTTTCAAGGAGGGGGGGACAAAAAAAAAAGGAAAACATAGAATCCCAGAATGAGCTACACAAAACAAATCCCAGCCAAAAACTTAAGCTGCATCATTGAAGAAACCCTGGCCTTGTAGCTAATGCTTGTTACCCTTTCTTTGGTCCCAGATCTCAACCTCATGGAGTTTTGCACTATGCAGAAGTGAAATGGTGCATCAGACTGTGTTTCAGCAGCTGTCTGCTCCGCTCACACGGTTTTATCTGGTACAGAGTCTAACACAGCGTTAATGGAAAGTTTCAGAGCTGCAGGTCAGATGGCTTTTTATCTTACAAGGCTAATGGAAGGGCACCTTTACGAACACAACACCTGCACAGCCACTTTTGCACAAGTTGCATCCGTTTACCCTGTCACAGAAGAAGGAGCTGTTGCCTTCAGAAAAGCTGATGGATGTGAAGCGATACCCAAAGCAGCATCTCGTGACTGTTTTTCCCTTCATTCACACCAAAAAGTGCAGTCAGACAGGGAAATTTTATTAAAAAAAGAAATTTCTCTATCACCTGGTCTAACAGAGGCCCTCATGAGCAGTTGCTGGTTAGCAGCATAGTGCACAATTACTGCCACAGAAGCAATGCCAGTCTGCTGCCTTCCCAACCAGAGTAACAGCAAGTAAAACCAGACTGATTAAGCATTCAGAGGTGTAAAGCCCAATAAAAGCTGGCCTGCTCCTATGTGATTCAGTGTTTTATAGCTCATTTAACTAGTTTCAGTTTCTGCTGTATAATTTCTGCTCATTTGAGCTCCTTAGCAATTTGAAAGCTTACTCAAATGCAATGCGATTAATTCGCAAATTAGCCATGTGGGCAACCTTTTCAGAGATGCAGTGGACCACTTGAAGGTGTTACAGCAAGACTGGATGCCTTCCTGAATTATATGTTCCAGCTCAGTCAGAAGTTAAGGATGTGAAGATAAAATTACAAAATGAATTTATGGTCTGTGTTATGCAAGTTCTATCTAGCTTTAATATATGTCATTCTCTAAAAATCTTCAGACATATTTAATTTCTTTTCTCCTCAGCTATGCCCCAGCCTTTTTAATTTTTGTTTTAGTATGTCATAGATACAAGTCACTAGCAATTTACTGCACAGTTCTTTCCTTGCATCAGATATCTTCCACAGAGCTTTTTATCCACAAAGAGCAGAACTTTAGAAAAAGTTCTCTCTCCCTTCATTAGAGACTTCACCTTTACCTTCTTCTAAAGGGTAGCAGAGCTCTCTGCAGCATCTTGGCACAGACTTCCACGGCTGAAACAACTTTCCTGTCTTCCGCACAGGGATTCTTCACTCACTGAGACATGATGAAAGCTACAGCCTCTCTCACTGGAAGCCAGCAAGGCCGTGAGATAAGCCCTCCTGTGCACAGAAGTCCTCCACTCTCCTCAAAGCCAAAGCCACTTCCTTACACAGGGACCTCTCTGTCGCCTCTTCTGAAGAACCCACCACTGACTGTGTTGGGTACTGATAATCTGGGAAAGTTTTTATTTTCTTTTTTTCCCAGTGAGGTCACAAGCAGCTTTAATGCTGAAAGATGACAGACTGACAAGGAAGAGCCAAAGAGCCTGGCCACCATGGCACAGGCTCAGGAGTCAGCCTCTCTTGAGAGTCACACTAGAACTGGGTCAACTCATCAGTAAGGGCGCCTATTGCTCTCTCCCTCTCTTACTGTGGAGGGCAATGAGCTGCCCTTGACAGTCCTTGATTTTAAGTCATCTTAATCAAGTTTGAAAACCAAAGCAGATCTCCTTCTGCAGTACAAGTCGTACTTAAACCACTGCCACATACAGTTATTAGGTTGCCTTTGATGCGTTTGTGCAGGTCTCCCATTTTAGAAGAATGACTAAATCTGGTCACTATCAGAGAGCCTTTGAGGTAGCCATACAGAGACTTTAAGGCATGACAGAACAACAGTTACAGAGCTCCTTAAAGCTAAAAATTACCCGAGTTTTATTCTGCAGCCCCCTATGACTCTTAACAACTCTGGGGAGATCAACTCAGCCACAGCAATGTTTGCCATGAAAACAGTGCAGTTCCGTGAGGTGAAGGGCATGCTCACATAACTCCGTAGTGTGTGTGGGGACCAGGCCCACATCCCATTTTAACCCTGAAGGCTTGGGGAAATGGTGAAGTTCCCAGATGAACTTAGTAGGGGTTTTTTTTTGTTTGTTTTGCTTGTAATATAGAACCATTAGTAGGGGCAACCAACCAAAGGATCCCGAGACTTTTTGTAGCTCATGCAGAGTACAAAGCATGCTTCACAATTATTCTATCATCCAAATGCATAAAATTAAAGAAATATACAAAACTTACCATCCTACTAACCTACCCTTTACTTTTTGTGTTTACTTATTCAACAGTAAACTCAGCACTGTGTAAAGACATAAATTGACATTACCTCTCTCCTAAAGACTTTATGGTCTAGCTTAGCTACATCTCAAAATTAGTCACTTCTAAGAGGGCACATGTTTGTTTATTTCTTAATTTCCTCACTTTTGAGCATTTACATTCTCAATCATAACATTATACATTTTGCTAGCACCTTGATTTCTTGGTGGTAGAGGAAAAGAAATGTTTTCTGCATAAAGGGATACACACGTACAAATCTTTAAGTGCATATACATGCATCTATGTATACATGCTCCTGCTAACAAACTCACAAACACATAAACAAAGCAGGAGTTGCACAATTAAAAAATCAGTTTTGATATATACTATTTAATCTTGATTGAAGTAACATTTAAGTAAACTAATCTTGGTTTGGGTTAACCAAACTTACATATATACTCATTTATTTTTAATGAGTCATAAAAATAGAGTCAAGGAAAATTTTAAAAGAGATAATCTGGGTTTTGAGGGGGAAAAATATAACTTTTCTTACCGATATGCCTTATCAATATGCCTTCTGTCCTCATGCCCTCAAGGTAACACAGATTTTTGAGTTTTTAAGTGCAAGGATCTGAGACTGTCAACTATAAAAGAGACTTCAAAACACATACAGAGATCAAAGAATACTACCAGACTTACTTTTTCCATCTGGGTGCAGAAAAGTAGGCATTAGACAATGTCTGTAAAGCTAAGTCAGTAACTACTGTGTCTTTTATGAGAAATTCCACATTGCAGGCTTAACTAGTATGAGAAAAGCAAGAAATACAACTGTATTTTTTTATTACCTCATAACATAATTTTTTCTTTGCAACAGACACTTTAGGCCCATCAGGAAGTAAATCAAACAAAAACTGATCGATAAACATGCAATAGAGAACAGGTTTTGTTGTTGTTAAGACCGCAAAGTAAGTGCCTATAAGGTATCTCCACACTTGCACTCGGGCAAAAGCAATCAGCCTTCCTAAGCAACCTAGACATCAGAGACATTGTCACTGGCTAAAGACTACATGAGGAACCCTCTCTTTTTGCTATTTGAGCTGGAGGTGGGTAACTTAATCTTCATGTCATGGCGTTCCAGGAGAGTTTATACATTTACAGTCACTATTGAAAAAAAAAACCCAAAAAAACAAAACCAAAAACCTCAAAAAACCCCTCCATAGCCAGCAGGCTAAGGACCAGAAGAGCAGGGCACTCCCACCCTGGCTAGGCCAGGGTATCTGAGTGATGCTGATACTGGTATAGGCTATCAAGTCACGTTCATTCATATTTCCTTCTACAGCCACAAATAGCTTCTACACAATATGAAATTACTTCTTTAAAGGCAAAAAGTACCAGTAGATTCTGAATGCCAACACACCATTAGTAAAGGAATCATGACTTTCACAAAAACATCACACCTCAGCATCCCTTCTTAGCTCTGGCACTAAGTCAGCAAAAAACCTGAGTACATCTCAAGAGCTCTCAGGACCCTCACACCATGCCACTTCAGTCTTTTAAAAACACTGTCTCTTACTGTTTTCACCCCAAACCAGCAGCCACAATGTGCCTTCCTATAATGATTGCTTAAGATTTTTATGTTTGACTGTACAACTAACAGACCTACATCATTCTACATGAACTGATATTTCAGCATAGCTGGTGTTTATGTTAGCATAAATGAGAGGCTGTATGAGAGTACTGGCAAGAATGCTTCCCAGATCATGTGTTAGTAAAGTTTGATAAGATAATTTTTTTGCTTTTAACATCAGACTTATTGAATAAACATGTCCCAAACATATTTTATGTACGTGAGTAATTTATCATTATCTGTTCTAACAAATTGGTAATCTTTATCCTATCATCCTACCTCAGGCAAATGTAGGAGTGTTTACTGTGTTTTCTGTGTGGTAGAGAATTATAAGGATATGCTCAGACAAAAATAAACACAAGAAAGCTAAAATTAATATTATTTAATGTAAAAATATGCCATCCTACTCAGGTCTCAAAAGAAACTGCTAAACTGTAGTTAGCCTTCTGTTTTTCAAAAGAAGATTGTTAGGCTAATCCGTCAGGCCTAATTTGGATTTCTATATTTACTTTTCCCCACACACTTAAAATATAATGTTAGTGGGCTTTAGGAAAGCGTTCAGAGAAGATGTGGACGTTTTCAACTGAAAGATGAAAGAGAAAAGTTGTTGCAATCTTTTCTCCTTTGTTTCTTACGTTTTTAAAATTTCTCCCCTTTTTACTAATTGTTCTTTACTAAAGTCTTATTTTCCTTTCCACCTAGCTCTGACTTCTTCATTCTCTATCTCAGTTAACTACTTTCTTTTACCCCAGTATATACTCTGCTTATCATTCCTCACCTTTTTCTTCTGTATCTCTGGTCAACCAACCCCAACTCAACGCTGAGGTACCACATGGAAGAGGTGCGAAGGAAAGGTAGTTGGGCTGGAAACTGTGCCAGCACGAGTGAATAACAGATGATGAGAAATCAAGGCAAGGCTTTCTTCCTCCCAAGCAGCTGAATTGGAGTACAGGACATGACATAAAAATGTGATGCACCTTTCACATTGGCCCTGTTGTACCTTCCAGCTCAAAAAGCTGGAAACTGGAGCCAGCCTACCAAGTATATAAAAATCCCATGAAATTTATCCCGGAAGATGGAGATATTTGTGGCATTCATTCTGTTCATTTAAGAAAATAAATAGCTTTCTGTACATGCTTGCTGAATGGGGCATGATGCTGGACCACAAAATCAGCTGATTTTTCCTGGCATGGGTGGCACCAGAAGCATGGGGAACTATTTTGGCAGATGGGCAGAGAAGAGGACCTATAACAAAATGTGCAAAAGCAGGTATAAGAGTTTGGATGTACTTTTTTTTGCATCTCCCAACACTACTGCAACCTAAATTACAAAGCAGTGAAGGCATTGGTATTCAAGCGGGTGAGGGTATTTCCTCTGCAGTGCTTCCATACTGATCAGAACAAACACGAAGGTCAATGTCTCACAGATTAATAAAAAAAAAATCCCAGTTGAAGGATGGCTTTAACAGGCATCTGCATTGGTGTTAATGAATGGATTTAAAAAAAGAAAAAACACAAAAAAAACCCCAAAAAACCAAAACAACCAAAAAAACACAACCCCACAACATTCTTTCTTTCTTCATTTTAGCTGGGAAAACTTAATTCTTTAATGTTGAATTTTGTTATTAGGAGACTAAGTAAATTATAATCATTTTAGCAATGATATAGTATGTGTCTCAAATGGTGCAAATAATTCACTGACCGTAGCAGAACTATAGCAAACTGTGAGCATCTGACCTCCTCTGCTTTGACCAACATTTTCAAAGCCTATTTGAGAAAGATGGATGCTCATTCCTATTAAGAGATCAATTGGAACTGGGTTTCTGTGTATCCAGAGAGAAGGCAGTGATAAAATTTTCACTGGTCAATGGAAATCAGTGGTCTGACTTCTATTTGTGCCTTTGAGAATCTCCCCAGTGAGATTCTTTGGGTGAATTAGAGCTATGGGGCAATCTCCTAAATTGGAACAGAATCAATAAGCTAAATGAAAACCTTTACCTAAAATTCTAATTTAAGCACTGAGCTGATGGAATTAAAAATGTTGTAACCTTAATAGATGTATGGAAGTAAAAAAGTCTCACCATTAGCTGATATGTCATCAAGCATGAGGCTAAAATACCATCTAAAATCTCATGCCAACTCTGCATTCAAGTGATATATAACACGTTTATCTGTGGGTTGAGATATAGGGATACTCAGAACATAGGCCACTGTGACTGGCTTTTGTTTATGTATCAAACTCAAAAATACTTTCTCAACTGATTCAGGACAGCATTTCACAAAGTTTCATGCTGCACTACTGCACACAGATGTGCTAATGGACATCAGCCCAATGACAAAAGCATTTTTTTTTAATGAGTTCCACACTTTCTAATCTAGAAAATCACCAGTAGAAAATATTGGTGTTTAGAATGATATCATAATAACTAAGACACAGGATAATGAACATTCCTAAGTATATGACCTACTTGCAATTAACAACTTCAATACTAAAATCAATACTTTTCTCACTGTACTTAGTAACTGTTTCCAATATAAGCTCTGACTCAGTTAATGCACAGAAGCTTTTCTCATCTGCTAGATGAAATTTCTTCTATGCCGCCATAAGGCTTGCTTAAGATTTGGGTTCATGTTATCATTTTTATCTATTGTAAAGAGAAGCACTGTTTTGGGACATCATTGAAAATACGGATGTGAAATAACCAGGAAATAACTTGAAAAATACAAACGACTGTTTTAGAGAGCGTCAAATCACATTTTGGAGATATTTAATCCTGACCATTTTCTATGGGGGGGGAAAAAACAACATACATCCATAAAACACAAATGCACTTTTCAGTTATTTTGAGGAGTCTGTTATGTGAATAAAAAAAAAAACAAACACACATTTAAGTGAAAGATGTGTTTTTAACAAAAACAGTGTGGTTGCAATAATAAACTTCTCCTTACTAACACCAGGATGAACTATGGCTAAACTATGCTATCAAAAAGATGAATTTTTGAGAGGCAGAGTTATGTAGTAGCATAATTTGCCAGCAGGCTTTTTTTTTCTGCTCCCAGATAGGATAGGTATATTATGTCTAGCACAAAAATAAGCAATTATCATCACATTCAAATGAAAAATACTCAACTTTAGTAAGGAAAGATGAGAGAGTGATTAACATAATTTCTCATGAGATGGGAATGAAAAGTATCAGCTTTTGGAGTTATCGGTATAAAACCCTGAATGCTGTAAAATGGTTTCAGTGCCTGCAGGTTTTGCTTCCCACAGAAAACCTAGTTTTTCTCTAATTACTAAATCTAGTCTATTCTTCTTCTCTTCTGTTTTTCTTTTTTTATCCTGACTGTTTGATTCTCCATGTTAGCTAAGTTAACACATTTACTTCTCACTTACACGTGGCCCTGTTGTCTGATACATTTCACTGATTTCTGCTCTGTTGACAGCTATTCTAGGTGCATTCAGAGCTATTTTAAAGATGAAAGCTGTTAACATGACTTTCTCAGACAAGTCAGTTAAGAAAATAGTTTCAAATTTATGAGAATTTAAAAAAAAATTTAAAAAAAATTCAAAAGCACTTTCTTATTTTTATTTTAATCAGATCTTAAAAATATTAGCAGTCACAGAGATACTGTTAGCTTACTAGAGAAAAGACTAAACTTTTAAGTATAAAAATATTTTACTATTAAGGATGAGCATAACATTGACGTATATTTGCATATTTTGTACTACAGCCTGGAAGGTTTTTGAAAGGAGTAAAAAATAACCTCTAAAACTTACTGATTTTGCATATAGTGCCTTTGCACTGCAGAGTTCACATGGAAACTGTAGGCTGTAAAAACGAAGCCTGCAGAAGTATGCAGTAGGACAGCCTGCCTGTGCCTTGCAAAGAAAGTACTACAGTCTTCTCAAACTGAAGACTTGGCAAGAATAAAGACCAGGAGTGCCACGGAAGAGGTGAGTAAGTGCAAGGTATGAGTGGCAGTCCCTGGGATGGGTACGCAGCCGCGCAGGCTCCAGGCTGACACGGTGGCAGCAGGCGGTCTGATGGAAGTTCATACTGGAAAAAGCCTGAACATGTTTTTCTTGTGAGGGTAGGCGACAGCATTGCTGGCTGACTCTCAATGTACGTTTCCTTCTCTCCACTGCAGACTGCTGTAATTCACCTCAAAATATCTAATCCAAACCCAGAGGGCCGGTTCAAGGCTTTTTTGTTTTTTTTTAATGTATATACGAAGTACATTGCATAAATGAATCTCAGCCTCGCTGTACAGGAACACCTTTAACACTCACTGGCATAAACTGAATTGGCATAACTGAAATTATTTAAATTGTTTATTCATTTAACATAAAGTTGATTGGTTTATCAGACTACGCATTCAGAGGACCTTTTACAGAAAGAGCTGGCCTCAGTTGAACTAACAAACCTGTTCCCTTCAATCCAACATTTTAGGGATTCTTCAATAATTTCTTTTTTTCCCCTCCAAATGTGAGTAATGCGATGCAATTCTCTCTTAGCAGTTCAAGTCTTTTTCAAGAGTATATATCCCCTTAAACACATATAGATGAAATGTATATTAGGATATGTATTTACTATTTGTCTATAGTAAGCAAATAGATGGAGAAGAACATTAAGCAAATAGCTAACATCTTGTTTTGTAAGGTGATAGCTTCTCCTCGGACTAGCCGCTGTGCTTTGTCGCAGGCATTGTAAGGCCACCTGTGGATCCATTACCATTTATCTGTAATTTAGCCTATTAGCCTTAACTCTACATGACATAATTCTCTGCTTACAACATATGTTGGCAGTTACACTCTGTGAGGTCCTTTTACTGAATCTAAAGTGTTAGCACACAGCAAAATTGTGCAGCATATACACAGAAATCCCTAGAGTAACTTTATAGTTGTAATCTATGTCACTGCTTGATTTGTTTTGAATTATGTATATTTTAAATTCATGATTCTGAGATGTATGTAATTTCTTCATAGATTACCATGCTTATTGTGCTCATTATGTAACACAATGTAGACCAAAAATTAACTAGCTATGTCACAGTTCAGAAAATGGTGTAAAAGAAAAAGAAAAAACTTCAAACAAACAAAACACCTGAAAGAAGTAGGAAGAAGGACCTCAACTTTCCCTGAAATCAGCAGGAGTTCTAACCAAAGGACAACTTACTTGGTATTTAACAGAGTAATGAAACAGTCTGTTAAATTGCAGCTACAAGGAAAGGTCTGAACTCTATTTAGAATCAGAGAATCATAGAATGGTTTGGGTTGGAAAGGATCACAACCCTCCCGCCATGGGCAGGGACACCCTGCACTAGACCAGGTTGCCCAAAGCCCCATCCAACCTGGCATCCAACACTGCCAGGGATGGGGCCTCCACAGCTTCTCTGGGCAACCTGTTCCAGTGCCTCACCACCCTCACAGGAAACAATTTCTTCCTAATGTCCAATCTAAATCCTCCCTCTTTTAGTTTAAACCCATTACCCCTTGTCCTGTCACTGCACTCCCTAAGAAACAGCCCCTCGACAGCTTTCCTGTAATGTCCCCTTCAGGTATTGAAAGGCCACTATTAAGTCTCTCCGGAGCCTTCTCTTCTCCAGGCTGAACAAGCCCAACTCCCTCAGCCTGTCCTTGTAGGAGAGGTGCTCCAGCCCTCAGATCAGCTTTGTGGCCCTCCTCTGGACTCACTCCAGCAGCTGAATGTCTTTCCTGTACTGGGGACCCCAGAGCTGGACACAGCACTCCAGGTGGGGTCTCACAAGAGCAGAGTAGATGGGCAGAATCACCTCCCTCGACCTGCCGGCCACACTATTTCTGATGCAGCCCAGGGCACGGCTGGCTTTCTGGGCTGCCAGCGCACACTGCCGCCTCATGTTGAATTTTTCATCAACCAGCACCCCCAAGTCCTTCTCCTCAGGGCTGCTCTCAATCCATTCTCCGCCCAGCCTGTAGTTGTGCTTGGGATTGTGCAAACCCACATGCAGAACCTTGCACTTGGCCTTGTTGAACTTCATGCAGTTTGCACTGGCCCACCTCTCAAACCTGTCAAGGTCCCTCTGGATGGCAACCCATCCCTCCAGCATGTCGACCGCACCACACAGCTTGGTGTCATTGGCAAACTTGCTGAGGGTGCACTCGATGTCACTGTCCATGTCACCGACAAAGATGTTAAACAGTGCCAATCCCAGTACCGACCCCTGAGGACAATGTCCACTTGGACATTGAGCCGCTGACCACAACTCTCTGAGTGCGGCCATCCAGCCAATTCCTTATCCAGCGAGCGGTCCATCCGTCAAATCCATTTCATGACTAACTCAAGCTCAACACATTGGCTTTTTAAAGTTAACCCCAAAGAAATTCTGGAAAGGAATTAATTTTGAAAACTGTTTTTAAAACCCTTTTTTATGTTTTGTTTAATAAAATTAAGACTGTAGATGTCACCATTATCAACTGTCGTTAAAGCAAATACTAGTAATTATAAATGGCACTAATGCAACCAGATTAATTGTAAACAACAGAATTTTAACATGAAGAAAACCCATTTTTCCTTGGTATTGGATTTAAATTATCAACCACAGCTAAGAACATTTGGACCCAAATTATGTAGCCAACTGAAATGAAGGCTATGACAAGTGACTGTAGAGATTCTGAAGATCATTCCTTATACTTAACATGAAACATTTTTTCACACTACAGTGCTGAGACATGAAAGGCTTAGGGCATACCTTCTAAATCCTTTGCTATCAAATACAGACTTGGTCTGTTAGTTCAAATTCCAAAGGTGAGGAGTCACCAGGCCTATAAATATTCCTCTGATATATGGGAACACTTTTTTTCTTGTGCAACACAGAATAATTGATTAATTAGTATTTGCAAAAGTATTGATTTAGACCTCTGGATAAGATTTGTTCTGGGACAACAGCTTGTGTTTTTGTACTTGAACCACCATACATTGATGAATAAATATTTGGCCTTGAATTAACTTGTGAAGTTCTGCATCAGCATTTTATAATTGTAGTATATATTTCATTTTTATTGGCAAACCACAACTTATTAGAATAAATGTCTAATTTATACATAGCCAAATGGTATGGTTTGTCAAATAGGAACATATGCACTTGGAATTAGTTAAACTTTTCCAGTAATTTCAGAATTTTCACCATTCTTGAAAGGGAGAGGTAATGTTTTTTAAATTTTCTAGTGTGCGTATGAATAGCTTCAGGAGCCAAATCTTTTATTGTGTGTTTCTGTGCCAGCAAATGGTTCCTTCAAAACCAGTCTCCCAGCTTTTACTCTTGAAATAGTACTCCATGCAATATTTCTGGTTCTGGCAGCAGAACATCCAGATTTTCTTTTATTCTTAAGAATTTCTCCAACTCCTCATGAAAAAAAAGAGGCACAAGAACATGCTATTCCTTTCAGTACAAAGCAGGGAACTGTAGAGAAGAAAATCATAAGACAGAATTTGAAAGTAAAATGGTAAAAAGGATAAATTAATGAAGAATAAAGAAAAGTTGTAATATTATAAATCAAAATGAAAATCAAAAAGGAAAAGAAACTAAATCAGTAGAAAAAAAATCACTGTTGGTCAGATTTTTCTCAGGTACTTTGCAGGGAGTAGGATGACAAACTACTCTAAATAGTCTTTGGTAAAAAAAGGATAGGAAATGTGAGGTCTGAGACCCAAGAAACTTAAAATATATTATTACAATGACTTTCTAAACCAAGTTCCTCACATAAAAAAGTGATCTCCACTCCAGTGAGATGACTTGCAATGTGCTTGCCACTCCTGTCTGAATATCTCTTTTTAATTTACAAAATGGTTAAAAAACTTCAGAGCTAAAATCAGATATTTTTTTTTTCTCTTTAGGATTGAAAACCTGAATGTTCATCTGCTCAAAATCTTCTTAATTTTGCACATTTAGTTTGCCTAAAATCCATAAAATAAAATTCTTTAGTGCTATTTTTATAGAAATTCTTTATAATAAAATCCTATTAGACATTCTACACCAGAACTTGTTTATGAAATAGTCTATATGGCCGTCATTATAATAGTCTATAATTAAACACAATCTAAAACTGAAGTAATTTACAATAGTCTGTCTAATGCTTGTGGCTTTATTTTCCAAGAAACTTTCAAAAGCAGGATTATTTAAGGAAAATTGTAACAGAATTGCTTTATCATGGGTCTTGAAAATAAAGCAGAATGCATAGGTATATACACTTCACTCACAAGAGAGGAGCGAGACTACATTCAATTCATTACAGCCTTTAAAATATCTATTTTTTATATTGTACAAAGTGACAGTCCAAAAGTTTCAACCTAAGTCTAGAAAAGTCTTTTGTCACTGAAACTATGATCTCACTCTACATTTTGTTCTGACAAATGTGTATATAGTTTGCTTGCTCTTTTCTTTAACAACTTGAACGTGATATAGTGAATTCATTTTTATTCCAGATTTTGCAATCACAGATTAACTATGAAATAGGATAATTACCAGTTAGGAATTATAACATTTGCAAAGCTTGAACATTTTCTTTTTTGCTAGTGTAAAGGCATTATGTTCTTATACTCAGTATGTACAAACAAGGTATGTCATTGCATCTAACATGAATACCAATGTATGCTCTACAATGCATCTCTCCAGTTTTCATTTTATTAGAATACCATTTATTCTGAATAATACCACTTTGGACTAATTCCATTCAATTTTTCTTAGCCACACAGGAGAGGTTAGGTTATCTGGAGAATGGAAACACAGCAGCAAGTCTTCAATTAGCCATGGGTGCTGCTCCTAGCCCCATAAACACAAAAATAAAACCAGATGTCAGAAATCTGTAGAGGAGATTTGAGGATATCTTATGGCTCTCAGGCACATAATAAAACTCCAATGAAATTTTTAGATGAGGTAGTAGGGTTTAAGTATCACAAAATGCTCCTATGGAGTACTTGAAGTTGTTTCTACTTCATACAATGTCAAAAACAATTCAGCCATCTTAAGAATGAATACTATTTCAAGGGGTTTTTTTTTTCCTCACTCTCTCTCCCTTTTTCTCCCTAAAAAAGGAAATTGGAGAGTTATAAAGTCATAATGAAACTTAAACTTCAAAGAGAATGATGCAAAATAAGCTACATCACTAAGGAAACTGATTCAAGATAGTTTTCAGTTGAATGAAATTCTGTTTAGCTTCAACTAATCTTCTCTTGGTTAAAAAATATTAGACAAACATTTCAAAAGCAGAGGATCTACGATCAAGATGGTGCAAACTGATGAAGCCCAACACATATGAACTAATTCTGTGGCTTACAGTCACAAAAATATTCTTACAGAATACTACGCCCTTAGAGGTAATTTAGCCATGTGGACATCAATGGAATTTTTTCCATTGACTCATATAGAATGTAGACAAAGACTGTGAGGAAAAGAAGTGTCAGTGTCTCAAAAAGTCCTTTAAATCAGATGGCTGGGGAAAGATGCAAAACACCACTCATTCAGAAATTATACATTCTGGAAAACATACATGCAATAAAAATCCCAACAAATGCTGAAGTGTTAATATGAAAATATGATATAATGCTATCAAAATCCTAAAATATAATATTTTTTCCCTCAAGGAAAAAAAAACGTAAACTTGCTCTGACATGCTTAAAAAATGTATAAAGAGATTATAATTTATTTTAAAGTTTCAGATTGTTCCAGTTTTCTTTTAATAAAGACTGCTGTGATCTCTACTCATTTTAGAAAGATCCAATAAAGAATCTCAAACACTTAAAACTTGAGTGATGAAGTTTATAACACAATGTTTAATAATTTAGTACTTACTAGATTAATTAATTTTCTGTACTCTATAAGAATCATAAACACCTGCAAAATTAGAGAAAGGATTGCAATAGATTACTAAATGTGCTGAAGTATTTTTGTCTTTCTTTAAACAGGGCACTCAACACCTTTTTCTCATTAGCGTGCACGCTAAGGAAATAAGATGCAGGTTTTTTGAATATAATTGTTAGGCACATTTCACTAGATTATCCTTCTGAAATTTTCTGTATGTCCCATCTACAATTGAAGACAACTTAATATTGAAGTAATTTACAATAACGCACCTAATGTTTATAGCTTTGTTTACCAACTAAGTTTTAAAAGCAGTATTATTTACTCAAACTTCAACCTGACTTACTATTTTTTCCAAACTAATTCTTCCAGTAGAAACCTCATCCATGGATCTTGTTATTGATATCCTCCTCCTCCAACTAATTTAATACAGGAGAGTGTGTTACAGGCCTCATTGTTCCTAAAGCAAATGCTAATTTTAATTTAGTGAGGTTTACAGTGAACAATATACTAACAAAACGCATTCCTATTACAATTATATTAAATATTGCTTTGAAGTTCTCTTTCACTAAGAATCCTAAAATTTAACCCTTATTAAGGGTTATTATGCTATTAAGATGCAAAACTTTAGTGGACTTTCTCACAGCGAAGCTGGCAGATATATAAATAAAAAAGCCCCTTACTGGTATTTTTAGTGTACGTTCTGTAGAAAATAATTAAAAATATTTATCCAGAAACAAGACGGAAGAACATACATCTAGCAACAGACAGGCCTCAGTGGATTATAAGTGGAAACTTCAGGCGAATTGATACAATCAATCCAGAAAAAAAAATATCTCAGAGCTCACAAAGTGCCTACTGTATAACTGACTTAATGTCCAAAAAAAAAAAATGTCCTGTAGGTATAATTATGCTATCGGAGAAAAATTCTGTTTTCAGTATAACTTACAGAGTACATAAGATAGAATGGTGAAAACGACAGTACAGTGATAAAGCATAGCTGGTAAGAGAGATGATCTCTCTCAAGTTACTGTATACCATAAATTTGGTCAAGACAAATGATGGCTTGAATTGATACATCACAGAAGTCAGGAATGTCAAAACTGTACTTTCTAAGAGATCACTATAACTGTACTTTCTAAGAGATCATTAAGAAATGTAACTAGCACTGAAATCAACTCTTGTGGTCCCCAGAAATTACATTACAACATACAGCTCAGGGATACAGTGAACTGGTTAATATCTGTCTGTAGAAAGCAGAAATGTGTTTTTCAAGTCATCAGTCCACCTTGGACAATAAAAAGCCCAAGAACCATATGAGGGAAGATGAGTTACCACAGGGAAGCTTATCAGTTTATTTCCCTTGATCTTCATCCATCTCTTCTGCCTGATGCCTAAACTGAAAATGAATGAGACTGTAGATGTCACAATTTACAGTCCAGTGTTTCAGTATAGAAGTGCACTGCCAGCAGCTCACTAGCTGCTTAACATGGGGCTTATTCAGCTTCATGAAAACAGAAAGATGAGAGTAGCAACTGTTTTGCCGTATGATTGCTGTGTCTTTTGTTTCTAAGTCAACAAGGGAGAAACTCTACAGGCCACTTGAGTTAGTGTCAGTCAGCCACTTCCATCAGCTGAATTCAGGTCCTACCATCCCCATGCTCATATCTACACTTGGGCCATGGATCAGGGACCTCTGGGGGAGGAATGACACTTCCTTAATGCCTTTGAGGGTATCCTCTTTCACACAGGCTGGTTATATCAAGCCTGGGGAGGGACCAGCACCAGATAGCCCACACTTTCACATTCTTAAGTCTCTTGCACAGGCTTTGGGCCAAGGCAAACAAGCAACGGTACAGACCAAAAGTTTATGTTATTAAAAGTAGAAATTCTGAGTCTGTGCTTAGCCATGTTGTACAAAAAACTCTTGAACTTTAAAATATTTCTGTGCCATGGACAACTCTCCTCTCCCTCTTCCCTCTGTCCATCTCTGCAGAAAGGGTATAAACTCCTAGTAATTAAGAATCTGGGTCTTTGCCAGTAAGTTATTCAGCTCGGGTCACATGGCAAACGCTGCAAATTCTGAAAGGTCCAGACGTGATAAATAAAAATACATTGAAAATTCTTCTAATGACCACACCCACTTCTCTGTAAGTTGTGAATATATCGCATTACAGCAAAAAGGAACCCAAACTCAACATTATACTGATTGAAAGAGGAAAAAAAAATTGCAATTGTAAGCCAGCAAAACTATAACATACGCACCAGAGAGCTACTGCCTGTCAGTATAATCTACTAGGAATACAGTTCTTAAGCTCCATCCTTCTGGGCATGTGGGAAAAAGAAGTCATTACTGCAGTGGGAAGGGACAATATTCTTCTTTAAGGTCAGAGGGGCAACTCCTATTTGCTGGCAAATAGACTCCTTAAAGCATGATGTGATCAAAGGGACAATCCAGAACAAAGCCGAGGCACAACTGCCTGGTTTACAAACGTCACATACGCTGAAGTGAATTTGACATTAAAGGAATAAAGAATTAGGCAGCAAGACCTCCAAATTTCATGCACGTAAAAATACCTTGCTACAAATATGAAAATATTATTGTTGTTGTTGTGATGTGTGCTATCAGAAGGGTATAAAATATGATTAGGAAGATGAGCTTGCCCATGCACAAGGGGCACATTGTACACGATGCATCAAAAACGAAGTTCTGCAACAGCTGACAGGACAGGGAAATGAGGGGAGGAGAGGGGAAGGGGAGGGAAAAAAGAAAAGAGAAGGAGTCAGGGAAATGTAGAACCTCAAGCATACAGCAACAATTTATTCAACCTGCCTGTTAGCTGTCAGGGTACTTCAAGCTCACCAGAATATGTTGCAGTACTGATAAACAAAAAAAAAAAAAGTGTCACACAGAGGTGGAGGAAAAATAGAAACGTGTGTTGAAATTTGTGGTCAGAATACATAATCCCTATTCAGCAAAGCCTAGTAGATGGAAAAACAACAGGCAGCAGTAAATGCTCTTAACCTGACCTTCAGCAAGGATTTTGTTCCAGTTGTTGGGACAGTTTGAGAGACTGGTAGAGATGCACCTTTGTTTAACATTTGCATCTCATCTCCTCTATGGCTGCCTGCTTGCGCCTGCACATCAGGCTTTGCCTAATCACTTTTCCAATTTAAAGTTTGGTTAATTTTGTGTAAACTGGTACTGTTTATAAAAGTTATTATACAAGTGTTCTTTTTCTTTGCTTTATGAATTCCTTGTGTCCATAGAATATTTTTAGGTTTTTAGTGTCCAAATTTCAGCTGTGTCTTAAAATATTTACTATTTTTGCCCTGTATTGTTTCTGTGCCTTGGATGAATATGTAAAGGGAAACTGGAAAAAAAATTAATCAGGAATACCACACAAATCCACACTTTTGGCACAAATCTTCAAAGCAATGTATGGTTGCACAAACACATATTAAATTTTCATTTTTTAAACAATTTTCTGGAGGAAAAAAATATCTAGAGAGGCTCTAGAAACAATTCAGCACTGAAAACAAAATTGTTACTTATCTATAGCTGTATGCTTGTCATTTAGTAATAGACACTTTAAAATCTACAGTGTCTTTTTTTTAGTTAGCTTACTTTCATTCCCCAGTTTATCATCCAAATACCTGCCCACAGCTAGTGTTTCCTAAAGGTGTTTCCTTATATCATAAGCCAAAAATTTTACGGCATAAGGAATTGTTGATGGTTTGGTTTTGTTTTTTTGCCCCCCCCTAGTGGCAAGTAATACCTCGCAACAGATGACATCCATTTCTCCCAGGTGAGCTTGATTCTTACTGGGGTAAGGTCATATAGGGAATAGATTGATGAACAGTAAAGTGAATGAGTTGAGAAAAGTAATACTTTAGGAAAAACAGAAAGGGAGCTGGGGTTTGAACACTGTGGTGGAGACAAAAGTGTTTGTGGTTAATGGAGAAAATCATTGGAAAGGGTAAGTTTTACAGCCTGACGTGGCTGTTCCTATTAGGAGATCCAGTCTCCGATATTCACAGGATGACAACTTCAAAGGGACCTCAGAGGCTGATAAAGCCCTCAGTGTTACACTGGAATGCTACTCACACAAAGAATCTACGAGGACACGGTAGCGAAAAACTGGAGTCCTTTCATTCCTCTGACAGAGAGCAGGAAGATTAGAAAGAAAAAGATACAGCACCACACACACGACTAACCCACATGCATAAAATTACGGGACAGTGTTTAACACGATGCTCTTACAAATGCCCCTGGGAACACCAAGTGCTGGTAATGGTGAGCAAACAGATCTGGTAAGTTATGGATGAAGTATAAAAAATAGGATTTTCAGAGGCACTTAATGTAGATTTAACTGATCTTGCTAAAAGCTGCAGGGACTTTTAATGCTGCCTTCAACAGAGAACAGAATTGCATCATGTTTTCCTTTTGAATATAGCTCTACTAATGATTTGTCTCAGGCTGAAACAGCAAAACTTTTCTGCAACATAAAATTTGCCACGGAAATACTCATGGTTTTGGTACTTCAGCATTTGACTGCTAAAACCCTATGTTAGGCAAGGTGTCACACTGAAACCAAGGTAACTTAAACCCCTTCAGCATTCTGGGACCATCTGGTTACAGCGGATTTCACACCTGGGGGATGTTACACCAGTGCTCTGGGCAGATCCACACAGTGCCAGAGAATAAACTGGCAGAATTCAACGTGTTGGTTTTAATCTAAAAAGCTCCAAATGGTTTAAGAACATGCTTAAATCAGAACGTGCCTTCCACTTGTGTGATAGATACCTGCAGCTATTTCATCGTGAACAGAAGGGGGCTGTTGGTTTGCATTCACTAGGTAGAACTGCACATCAGAAATGAACCATGCATGGCGTGGCCCCTTGACTGTGCCCCCATCTCTTTACTTTCCAAGGACACAGAAGAGGCAGCTGACGTTCAGAAAGAGCAGAGCCGTTATTTAGTTTTAGCATGATTATGGTTTTCTTCTCTTTCTGCTTATTTTGCACTTGGACTCCAAATTGTGCTGGTCATTCAGAATTTGGGATAAACATTCTCCTAGTTGTTTCCACCATGACAACACTGAAATGATTCTACAAACACAGAAGGACTGAAGTTAAAGCACATCATAGAAAATGTCTTCAACAGTCAAGAACATTTCCCTGTAGAAATTTCACTCTTCTTTTTTTGGATCACGTTTAGTTATATAATTAGAGGATAAATCTCTCTCACTTGTACTAAATTCTCAGAGGCTAAAGGCATGTCACTGAGTTGGATGTGATTTCTCACCTCCCTGTATGTGCTAACATATGATCAGAAAAGGCTTTTATTTTAAAGTGTTGTACATTGCAGTGATGTACCCTTAGCAGAATAAATGTGCCTTGAAGTTCTACTCCTAGGTTTAACAATAATTCTGATGAATCAGATAATGTGTAACATTTTACATCAATCTTTTTTATTCTTCCAGGAAATTAATGGAGTTAATTGTAGATTAGATGACCTAGGTGCTTTGCCTTTTCTTTTGTAATTATTGTGAGACTAGTCTGTCAAAAAAATTAAGGTAAAATTTCAAAGATGAAAAGGAAAGCACACCTGCCAAAATGTCTCACTAATTAGAAATAATTTTAAAAGGAGGTTATTAAATACAATTTTTTCTGCATTTCACAACTTCCTACATTGTCACAACTTGGGAATCCCAATGCATTATTTTTGCAAGTGCATACATCTACATGAAAAGCGACTATTTAATTTATATCATCACAGCTACACCCTATCATTGTTCCCACCACTGAAGAAAATGTTCTGTCAACATGATGATAGATGGCCTGGAGTCAGAACAGTGCAATTAACCTTTCTTAAGCATATTCTCATTTCAGTGGGATAACAGAATTTGATTATTCTTTTCAGGGACTTTAGAGTTTTCAAGATTATTTTACAGTCTGCAGAAGCTAAGCACTTTTTAAGTTTCTTATGAAACAATTGTGCAATATTTGTATTAAACATTTGCTTGTCATTCAAAAGAAACATAACTCTCATTATAATTAGTCCACAAAAATATACCACTAAATAGCAACGCTTTGCAAATAACAAGATTTTAAAATACAGTTCAGATCTTCTGTTCTAATTTGTTTTCTGTTTTTATAATTATGACTTTATAATGCATTCTCTTTTAAGCATTCCTCCGAAAGCTTACTCTCTACAAGAGAGTTGAAAACTCTTCTTTTAAAGGAAGAAGAAAAAAAAAAGGTTTAAAATTCTGATGTTGTTAGTATGAGCTAGGAGCCGATGGGAATTTCGAGACCTGAAACAAGGTGCAAGGGTTGATTAACATACGTAGATCTCTTCCTGGACACAACAAAGGAGAACGAGCACAGCTGAGTCCACTCGTGACAGCTCCTGTTTAAAAAGGCTAAGTGACTTTTCAAAGTCACACAGGGATGACTTTGCCTTCTGATTTCCGTTCCCTTGCTCCATTAGATCTCCACAGTGCTCCACACACATACTGACAGGAGGATGTGCATGAGCTAGCCCTGACTGACAGTTTGCCGTACTGTCATCACAACATAAGAAACAATAAAAGAGAAAAAAGGAACTACAGACTACAAAGCAGGTTGCAGAAAACCTTGGAATTTTACTTCCCAATGTTATAAATACCTCACGAGGTCAGTCAAAGGTATAATTTTATGTCTTAGAAAACATTTTCTGGTTGCATATATAACTTTCTATCTTTCATCCTAGCGGGAAGAGAAGATAAATAATGGAGTACCTCCCAGCACAACAAAAGACCTCCTTGCAAATCTTCACTCATGTGAAAAGGTGTGTGGGATTTTTTTGGGGTTTTGTTTTCAGACCTTGAGTAATCCCACTGATATTACGTTTCCTTTATGTTGCTTAGCCTGACCCAGACTCCACAGAAAACAGCGCGCTGTATTGCAGACGCGATGTTATCTGTGATACGTTATCCTATTCCTAGCGTTACCTGCCCGTAAGAGAGCCAGGCCGTCACAAAATAGCTGCAGAGGCTGCCACGGTGAGTCAGGGAGATTCTCATGATCCAGGCACTCAGCAATGAGGCTGATGCCTCCACAGCCTCTCACATTTACACTTTGAAACAAAACGCCCAGTGAAACAGAGCAGCCAGCCCAGAGGCAGAAACAAGTTATCTGCCTACAAGAACTGAGCAGGATATTGGAGCAAAACAATTTAGCACAGCCTGAAACATCGCTCCAGACTCATCTTGGAACGATGGTCCTGGTTGATCGAGCTATAAATGAGCACTTCCCAGAGACCAGGGTGGGCTACAGAGGTCTCTGCTCCTTTGTAACCGGCTGGCTGAAGAAACAGAGCTCACCGGACAGGGCAAGGGGTACCAGGAGGAGCTACTGAGTGCATAAGGAGACTAACGGTGGGAATGAAGCGGAAGAGTAGTTCATGGATCCTTAAGAAATTAATACCAAGCCTTGTACATTTACCTAATTAAATACATAAATTAATATAAATAATACATTAAAAATACTTATTGCTGGGATCCACCATTTGTATCTGGCAGATGAAAGCACTGCAGAAATCACTGCTATAAACACATTTCTTTTAGGTTTTTTGTGTTTCGTTTGTTTTGTTGGTTTTTTTTCAGGATTAGTGAGAATTAATCTCAATAAATTCTTTCATACAAAAGAACTGATGTTGCTAGTGCAGAAAAGCGTACTAGCACTTACCTGCAGTGACTGAGGAGGAATACGAACTAATTTCATATCTCTGTGTACAGTAAAAATTAAGATACATAGTTTAACTGAATTCTCCTTGCCTTACATAAATGGTAGGATTTGTGTTCAGGATCTGATTTTTATCTTATGACTTCTCTCCTGATTTTGTTTCCTTTTCCCTGCATTGCTGAAATGAACAATTAAAACCAGATGATGGTCCATCTAAATGCATGTATATAAAAACATAAAATGCATTATTTGATTTCTGTCCCCTCAAAGAAGTAAAAACAAAAGCATGTTTTACATGCTTATCCTATGGTTTGACAGCTGAGGCAGAGTTGAGAAAAATTTATGTATAGCAGCTTCCTACACAATTTAATTAATCCTTCACACCACCATGAGTAAAGTAATGCATAATCCAATAGGACTTCATTTGTAATTTATCATCAATTATTGTCCCTCATTGTAGTGTTAAATAATACCAACCTCATTTAATGTGTGAAATGAGTCCCATTGATTCCTTTGTCTTTATAATTGAAAGGGACAGTCCCATCAGTTTCATTAGAGGTTATTTGTCTTCTAACACATCAAACAAGATTTAAAGCTTAAATATTAAAAAAAAAAAAAAATCCATTACAAAACACAAATAAACCCAAAGGTAAAATTTATAAGGTCAGTGAAATACTAATATTAGGTTCAGCTACCCAAGCATCCCGGAGACAGATAGCATATTAGCAGCTAGTACATGATTTCCCTGTGAAAATTGCAATAAAAGAAATGACTGTAACTTAAAATCAATGTTAATATGGAGAAGTATGACAATACACATTGCAGGCCAGTGTACATTTCTGAAAAATGTACTTTCATAACTGCTGTATCAGTAGCTATGCCAGTCACACTCATGTCACGCTCTGGTTTAGGTCCTAGAGAATGCTGGGACAGCAGAAACATCACTATGCGATCGTATTATTTTTGGCTTAGGAAATGAACATGCTTTTTAAGCAAGCAATCCAAGCCATAGATAAAAATCAGTCCTCCCTAATAAGTACTGGAATTGCCAAAGGAGCTTACAAATATGAAGGAACGCTTTTACTGGTCAGGGCACTTAACTCTTCTTATGCTGGAATAGGCACAAAAGCATAGTGTAATAGTATCAGGATCTAGGCAGATGCTCAAGTGCCATGGTTGACTGTAAATATATGAGCAATGATTTCTTTTATATTCAGATGTTTGGGTCATTATTATGCACTGTTTTAAGAATATTTTAGTTGTGTTGTTTAGCAACATAGTCTACTATCTTGACCAGGAACAACAAAGCAGACAAAAAAATAGCACTTGGGTATCTTGGAGAAACAAATCACCTGAGTGTTCGCTGAGTTCAATATTATTATTCATGCATGAAAGAGCTGCTTGTGACAAGCAGTTATGGAATAGAATTGATTCTTCACATTAGGCTTCGTGGACCTTTGCCTTTAACGTGTTGCATATTTCCCCAGTGTGAGAGTCCAGTTTCCTTCTTCCTTTTTATGGAGGGAAAGTAAGGTAGAACTGTATCCGTAATGTCATGTTACCTTGGGACTCCAGTCTGCACTGCAGCCCGAACCCCCAGATTACCTTCACTCTTCATATGTTAGTTTACATCCTGGCTTTCTTGGCAAGAAAATTCAGAAGCAGCATAGGGACTGGCTGACACCCGAGCTTTGCTTTTATGGGAAGCAAGAACTGGAACGGGTCAAACCCCATTATCCAAGACTGATATCTTGACTTCAATTTGAGAAAGATGAGAAAAGAAAGTTTAAAACAATCAAGCAAGTGGTATCTCACAAAAAATAAACTGAAATTTCACAAATATATCAGGAGGTTAGTAAGATATTATATCTTAACATATAAGATAGGATAGCTTAATATTTTATATCACATATTTCCTGCTTTTCCATCTTAAGCAAGGTCTCTGTAGTTAACTAGACTTCTTCCCCTTATGTAGTCTGCTCTGTCTTAAAATCCTTTCTTTGAAGATCAATATGTAGTTAACATTTATATGACCTAAGGCTTAGCTTGAAAACTTTGTACCTGAATACCATTTTCATCTTACTCATGTTTTATTTTCTCCATAAACATGTCAGCCATATGTTTCTGAAGTATTGGTTCCCCTTTCCTTAAATGTTTCTTCATACCTTCAGGGTGAACCTTTTTTTTTCCAAAATGGCAGTCAGGAAGTCTCCTAGACTATTTAATGCATACAGTATGTATCTAAGTGTTAATTTCTCATTTATGAAGAAACAACTCAGTTTCATTCACAGACTTGAGCACAATTAGCAACTGTTAATGAACCTTGGCATAAAGAGTAACACAACAAATATATGCTTGCTTCCATAACTTTATCTGAAATAGTAAAGCTTATCTCTAGTTCATATTCTAGGCTTTCTTACCAATACCTGAATATAATATAAATAGAAGCACACCTCTAAAATGAAGGACCAACAGGAAGGAAGTATTACAAACTAAAGATTTTCCCAGCCCTTCAATTTTGGAGGAAAAAATGGAAGTGACCTCTTCATTTATATAGACATGTACACAACAGTATTTCAGGTTTCCCCATCCCTTGTGAATACTGAATCAAGAGCTTTATAACAATATGGGAAGGTCAGAGGTCTTAGGCTACTTGAGGAAGAATTTCAAATGGAGAATCATAGAATCACAGCATCATAGAATCATTAATGTTGGAAGAGACCTCAAGGATCATCTAGTCAACCGTCCCCCCACCACCTGAAACCCCAGTGGTCCCGAGCACCAGACTCCCGCATGAGATTCCCCCCTGTCCCATCAGAGCTCTAACATGATACTGATGGAAAGCCATCAGATGCTTTAGCTGCCCCTCTGAGGTGGAGAGTAGAGAGGAAATCTCAGGTAAAGGTCTTCAGGCTTTTACACAAAGCAACTGCCATAATTTCCATCTGGGAGATGATACGTTTAACAGAAAACTCTCTCCAAAACTCAGCACGTAATCTATAAATCAAACCGCAGATCCAATAGTAACATGAAGAGAAAGAGAAAGGGAAGAGAAGATGATGACTGAGGATGTTTAAAGAAGAGTTAGTAAATAACAGCAGAATAGAGGACAGGAACAAAGAAAACAAGGCAAGGAGTAGGATGAATAGAAGAGCTGAATGGAAAGTACAAACAAATTAAAGAACTTCAACCTCCTCTTTGTAATTTTTGAGACCACAGAAGTGTTTACAATGTTTCTATCACATCTTTTTCAATGCACACTTGGTGATTTCCTTATCTTTAAACATTTTTCATAATTATGAACATTCACATTTGACAATTCCACATTCATTCCCCATTTCAAGGCACTGTCTCTAATTTTGTGCTAAATACTCTTGCACCACCTTGAATAATGATTTCAATAGGTTTTGGGGTTTTTTTTCGGTATTCAGAAGTGAGTCTTAAAAGAGCTCTGTGGAAATTTTAAGACACAAAACTGTCTCTATGGTTAGGATTTCCACTAATCTCAAAATAAACACATCCTTCTGTCTTGACTGACTTAGAACGCTCTGATTATAGTAGAGTTTTCCTGCTCAGTTTGATACTTTCAACGAAATATTGAGTCCTACACTTCAAATGAAATTATGTATTTACAATATACTACATCTTTTTCACTAATGCCTTATTTTGGACATCCTAACTGGACAAGGTAGAATGAAGTAAATGGTCTTGTACAAAGGTATTCTTAGTGTGTGCTAGAATTACATAGCTTGCTACTAATTCATATCTTCTTACATTATTGAATAGTATTTTTCTCCTGTTCCTTGGAACAGACAAAAAAAATGGAGAGTGATGGGTGTGCTGTAATTGGAACCTGAAGGAGACTTTGTATTTATGTTTGGTATTGTTCATTTTAATGCCCTAGTATAGTTTCTCTATGATATCTGGTTGGCATTCTGAATTTCATTGTCTACTGGAACAGACTATGAAATATGAAACTGTATAAGAAAAAAAAAAAGTCTTAGCTACTTCCTATCCATTTCTTTCTATTCAAAAAGGCAGAGTACATTAATGCCACCTCAGTAGAAAGCTTTTATATATAACCTCTACATTTTGTATGTATTGAGTATGTTTTACTGCATCATAAGGGCAACTTATATATCACAAAAGGTGATTTCCAAGACAAATATTCAGCTGTGTCCATTCAGAATCTGTAAGGAAATCCCAGGGTATGGAATTTAAAGCACCATCCTAGCTAAGGCACAATGTTCCCTTGCATGTTTCATTCTGAAGGACCATAACTCATTACCAATTTTCATGGGGTTTTTTTTCTTTGAAAAGGCAGTATATATTTCAAATTCAATAGGAATACAAAGGTCAGAATCACTATACTTCACTACTTGCTCTCTGATGTAACATAGAAACACAATAATACTACCACAACAATCACAGAAAAATTCTTGATTGACATAAGTAAAATTTCTGTTTGGGTTACAGTATTTAGCCCTTTTTGTGGCCTTTGAAAGCAGGCCACTTCCTCAATGTTATTTTATTTTTTCTCCAGATTCTTATGGTCCACTGCATATTGTCCTTCTAAATAGAACAATAGGAATACTTTTTCCCCATGCTGCTGGTAATGAGATCAGAAAAATACCAGATGGCATGAACTTTTTCATGCAACTCAGAACAAGTAAATGTTTTTTATATTGCAGATTTTTTTTTAATTTTTATTTAACATAATGGAATCAAATTGTGAAGCTCTTTTTACAGAGGAAAAATGAACTTATTTGGTTTCAAAAATGTCAAAACCATTTAAAGTATTTTTAAACTTACTTTAAAGCAAATGATCATTATTTCTTCTTTTATAAATGAAATGTATATTAAAATTTACAATTATAAAAGTAATATTCAAAGTAAAGGTTTACACTTCTGGTCAAAGGAGACAGTGGTTTCAAGAAAATAATAGATTTTGTTATTACACATTGACATACTTATTAACTATCCACTTCAATGGAGCTCTACTAATTTCGACCAGCTAATGATCTGCTCAAAATTTCTACAAATGTTTTAACTTCTACATGCTTTCTTCCAGCTTTGCAGAATGGGACCTGGGTGTTCTGGTGGACACCAAGTTGAACATGAATCAGCAACATGCCCTTGCTGCAAAGAAGACCAATGGCATCCTGGGCTCCATGAGGATGAATATTGCCAGCAGGATGAGGGATGTTCTGCTCAGCACTGGTGAGACACATCTGAAGTGCTGGGCACAGTTCTGGGCTCCCCAGAGAGAGATGGAGCTCTGGAGAGCATAGCAAAGGGCTACTAAGATGATTAAAGGACTGGGGCTTCTCTCCTATAAGGAAAGGCTGGGAGAGCTGGAACTGTTCAGCTTAGAGCAGAGCAGGCTCAGGGGGATCTTCTGGATATATGTAAACACCTGAAGGGAAGGCACAGAGAGGATGGAGCCAGGCTCTTTACAGTGATGCTCAGTGACTGGGCCAGAGGTAATGGGCACAAAGTGAAACACAGGAGGTACTGTCTGAACATTAGGAAACACTTTTTCACTGTGAGGGTGACGGAGCACTGGCACAGGGTGCCCGGAGAGGTTGTGGAGTCTTCATTATTGGAGATATTCAGAAGACCATGCACGTGGTCCCAGGCAGGCTGCTCGAGGTGTCCCTGCTTAGGCAGGACATGTTGGATGAGATGATCTCCAGAAGTCACTGCCAAACTCACCCAGTCTGTGATTCTGTGATTATATTACAGAACTCTCTCGCCATCCTACACAAGATTGCACGTGCATGATTAAGCAAGACAAACAAAAGGAACAGAAGAATGAAGGGACAAAACTAACTGTGCTTGCTAGAATAGAAATGAGCACACCTGCGCCCTGGAGCAGTGCTGAACTTCCTGGAGCAGGGACTCTCAAGCTGTGGCATTCAGCAGCTACACATCTGTTACACCGCTGCTCCTCCAGGTACGCCACAAAATAAGCTAGACCTATGACATGAAGCTCTCGTTGCTGATAGACTTGCCTTTGTCGATGCTGCTGAAGGCCTGAATTAGTCTAATTGAACAGGCACTCTTAATTTTTTACACATATACAAACACAATATGTAAAAATGTGTGACCGCCCGCATTCCTTTGGCATTCAGAACTTCAAATTTCTCTGGCTCTTTAAATTGCTAAGTAGTATCTCAACTACAGAGCAAGCTCTTTGTGGTAAATACCTTATACAGTCCCAAGGTTTATCTTCTTTAAATTAAGCGAGCCCTCAGAAGCTTAACATTTAAATCAGGATTACTTCTCAACCAAACCACACAAGTTACACGTGAATATTCCAAATCAATGCATGACTAAAGGGATTTTTCCTGCTGCAGACTGACTAAATTCAAATACAATCTCAGCTACCGCTTCCTTTCTACTGACTACAGTCAAGGATGCAGCAACCTTTGCTGCCTGGGTGAACTCTTTCTGATATCTTAATGCAATTTACAGTACACCCTGGGATAATCCTTTGTTCAATATTGCTGAAGTAGCTTTCTCACTGACCAGCAGTTTTGAGGAAAGCTTAAGACATTATCAGTTAGCAATTGTCAATTAAAACTGTTTACTTTGAAACTAATTTTAATACATATACCTGAACAAATGGTTTTAAAGCTTTAATTCTGTGAATAGTAATCTTTTAAATTTCTCAAAATTTTTCATTTTATCCAGACTAAACTTTTAGCTAGATGCCAGTACCTTATTCAAAGGAAATTCAAATACGCGTGCACGTTTGTGAATACATAAGGAGTGTTTTTGATAATTTCAAAGAAAATACCAATTTCTGATCTCTATTTGATATTGGTGAAGACATCTACCAGCTTTGTCATCAGACAAAAAACTTCCTCATAATGTGAATAATAAATTCTGTACATGTTCTTCCCTTTCAAAGCATCTCCCCCTCCTGATGGCTTTTCTTGTTCCCTGGCCAGTGGGAGAGAGAAAGCAGCTTCCCCTAAAACTTAGAGGTTGACTCGCATATTTTGACTGCAACTAAAGTACCCTTCCTTGACGCTGTTGTTTAAGGCCAACATTTGCAGGATGCGTCAGGTTTAACTGGCTAACTCTGTTAAGGGAACCACGATTGCTTAGCGGTGGGTCAAAACTGCCAGAGACTCAGTCAACTATCTCATCTTTCTCAGAACAGGCAGCAAAGGCAGGTAAAAATTCATACTTTTAACAGTTAATATGAATGTTGTGATTGTTCCCTTTTCGTGTGATAGCAATGCAGACAAATTGATTAAACTCCCTTTTTCCTCTCTTCAGTCGTGTGCATGCCTTAACCAAATAAAACAATCTTTTTCATCCTCACATACAGTGTATTTTGCACGTGTGCTCGCAGCTTTCCCCCCGTGCCTGGGGACAATGCCTATTTATGAGAATCCTCTAGCAGCCCCTTTCCATCCCAAGTTGCACTGAGTACCCAGGCATGGTGAGCTATGTCTACCCCTGTGTTGCTGTGTAAGAACAGCACAAAGCAGCTGGAGGATATTCCTGAGATCATTCCTTTTCCTTTCCCTCTAAAATTCTTCTTAGAATTTGACCTAATTGTTTTCTTGACTCTAATGGCTCCCCTTACTATAGTATCTAAGGACCATATCACTTGTTCAGTGTACTTATGACACATGTGTGAGAAGGCAAGTATTTTTATTCTCCTTGCACTGACCTGGACTTGATGTATGGAGAGTCTAAATGGAGGAAACCCCACAGCTTATGGGAAATTCCTCTGTCCTTAGCCAATTCTGTAAACATTTCAATGCACCAACCTTAATGATTCTATTCTATTCTATTCTATTCTATTCTATTCTATTCTATTCTATTCTAACTAAAAAGAAAAAAACCCAAACCTATCTGCTCTATCTGTTTGCATCTTCCAGAACAAATCATAAGAATGCCTGAGAGATAACACCAACCTGCTTTTGGAATAGGCACATTAGCTGATATCAAACTATGTGTTTCCACTGCATTAAAGCCAACAAGTAGATGTTCAAGTAGAGGAAGGCTATGTTAAAAACTCAAAGTTGAACAAAAGTTACTGGAATCTGAAACACTGCAACAAGCTAAGTCTATAAGCCTAAAAAAATCCTTTTTTGTTTTCTGGGCAAGCCTCCTCCCAGCATTTTAGTTATGTTAGTGAATGGTTGGATGGCATTTTAGAGCAGAAGTAGTACAGTAAAATGGTCAGGAGAGTACTTACTACATTTTCCAAAGTAACAGCACAAAGTCATGCTCTAACTTTTTATTTTCTGTATTACAAGTGGGAGTTTCCTTCCCATTCTCTTGTAATGCAACTGAAGAAGGTCACAAGTTCCCGGGTGGCCATCTTTTGAAGGCAACTTCCATTCTTGTTCCTCTGAGCTCCTTTATATCAGCACATACCAATGTCAAATGTAATTGCTGAACATGAAAAATGTCCTAATCAATGAGAAGCTCTAAACCAAAATAAATGGGTGGAACTAAACCATTAACTAAGCATTGCTCAGCGTAGGAAGTGTTCCAGAAAATATGCTGCAAGATTAATTAACTTGAGATATTAGTAAGGCCAAAACCTGAGATCATATCTGCCAAAGTATAATTTAATCTGCTCCAAAGCAGAAAAATTACATGGAACAGATATTCTCTATTACAGTGAAATGTTAAGTTAGTTGTAAAGAAGTTCTCTTTCTCTTGCTGTTGTGGACATTTCTGTACACTAATTTCTAATTTTAAAGCAAATCAACCTAAGGTTATTACCCATCAAACAGCCAAAGTGGGCAGATCCCTTCTTGCAGCACATTTTACTCGAAGGGAAGGAAACTGAATCTTCTTTTCATTTTAGCTCTTACCCATTACTAAAATAGAGACAGCAGGATGAATTTTGGCAAGTAATGATACAGTCAATCTACAGGTGGAAACAGGTACAGAGTGCTCAGCAGCCATGATCAATGAACGAACATACCCGCCCTGCAGTGACCTGACTGCAAATACAGAAATAATCCACAAAACCCACTCTAACTGGAGACTTCACCCGAGTAGGCTTTGTATCACCTGAAAGACATCCTAGTTCTGATAATCAGGGCAGAAAGTCAGAATACATTAAGCAAAGATCAGCTGTAAAACTCAATTTAGCCTGCAGTGAGGTATAAAATAAGAACTCCTGCTACGCTGTGGATGCCCACCCAATCATTTCCACAGAAAGTACCTTGAAAGATGTTATAGCCAAGATTGATATGAAAAACTGATATTCAATCAAGCCAAAAGTAGATCAATCCTTTATTTAGTCACCAAAATTAAAGGTGAGTTAGATAAGTTGGGGAAGAATAGTTTCAATTTTTTGCTTCATGTTTTTCATTTGCTTTTAACAGACATTTTCTGTAATGTTCATAACTACATGACCTGTATCTGTAGGAATCATAAACTTAGAACAGATTAAGTGCTATTCCTTTCTGTAAAAGCTCAACCTGCTACTGAAACTAAAGACAGAAAATTTATTATGATAGACTTCCCACTTATGTACTAGCAAACTTTAAGAAATGTACTGTAATACATGCTCATACTTAATTTTCATCTGCTGGATAGATTGCTATGGAAAATATGTTGAAAAGTATCCCATATGTTGTACTAAGGAGTGATGGCATTTTCGCTACTGGCAGAAGTGATGATAAACATCTGTCAGCAATAGAGGGGGATAGACTGACTAGAGGCTATGAGAATTTGCTTAAACTGTTTACATAAAATCAGAGCCTGTGGTCAACTGCAGAGATAACAAGGGAGAATTACTGCCACAGCGGTCAAAGTCAAAGTGACCACCCCACTGAAAAACACAGACTTGATGATGCACTATAGGGTTTTAGTGAAGATTTCTGTTCTTTCAAAGAACTGAAGAAACAAATTCCCATGGGGAAGAGCCAAAGGACCTTTCCAAGCACAGCCCTCAGAACCCTCAGCACCACCTGAGTTAAAGGACAAAGTCACATTTTAATATTGCTATCTGATAGCCAAGGGTAAGGAAGGTTTTGCCACAGGTATTATTAATAACCCACTAGTTATGCCTCCAGGTTACTGGCTGTTGTATAAGGTTTTTTTGCAATTACAGAAAGAAAAATCTGATAAAATAAAATCAGTGTATGAACACATTCCCTGCTTTGACAGACAAAAACCCACTTGTGGAACTTTTTGATGAAAAGCGAGGGGGTGTTAGCCATGGCATCTGTTCAGCTGGGGCCCTGGGTTTGAATGTAGCTGCACAAATCTGGGATAATCAATTAGGTAGGGTGTCAGTATGCCAGCACAGATGTCCTCAGTCAATGGCAGATAATCATCAAGTTCTTTGAAATTTCCAGAGGAGATTGCATTACTCTTGGGACACCCTTGACCTGCCATCAGGAAAGGTTTCCCAGATAAGAAAAATAAAAGGATCGTATCCTTTCCTAGTGCAACAATATATATTGCAGGCTATCCATAACCTTAAAAGGGCTCAAGTGATGCACTGAGAGCTGGATGCATACTGCAGGACACAGGAGTCCTGCTCCACCCACTCCCTCCCTCCTCCCACCATCCCCAGTATGAAATAAGACTTTATAGCATGACTTGATCAATGGCATCAGTAATATCAGCAGACATTTTCCCTCACACTCTTTTCCTGGGAAGGCCAGCAGTTTCATGGACATGCAGCTTTTGCAAGGTCAGACAAAGAGAGAGGGTTTTTAAATTTCAGATGGAACATGGGATATAAAAAACTATATGTGGAAAAATGAGACAAAAAGTTTTACAGGGACTACAAGAAACACTTCACCTATCGATGGTTCAAATTTTACTAGTACTGACTTCAAAAACTTCTTAGAAAGAATAAAACAAACTTAATAAAGTTTTTCCGTATCATCCAGCTTCAAATGTGGTGTTACAAATTTTTTAGAGCCAATCAATTGTATCAGTGGTAACAGCTTGGAAACAAAGCTATCTTGATTTCTTTAGAAGCGCAGGGGAAGTTTTGAATCTGGAAGAACACCTTAGTGACAAACACAAATGAAGCTCATTTTGACTTAATCCATCACTGCACAGAGGATAATCACAACAGAAACGAAAGCCAAAAGTGGCCAAAATATCAAAGAAAGGGAGCTGGATCCAGAGAGTGTTTAGACTTACGGTCACCACATTCTGGTTCTTAGTACAATTACAAAGACAAAATATACTTTTAAATTTTTTTTTTTCTGTGAGAGGAGTGATTGTGCAGTGCAGTGATGGGACAAGCAATAGCATCAAGAACTTATCTAAAGAGGAAGGACAAAGAAGCAGGGGAGTCTTATTCAGCTGAGGTGCATCTGAAAAACCTAAGGACAGAAGAACTCCCACTTTTGCTGGAAATGCAGTTCGAACATCCAGACAATTACTGAGTGGGTCAGCAGATTGCAAAAGCAGGTATTGGCTACTTCAGACAAACCCTAATGCCTCTGCTTCACACTCCTCCAGGACAAAGCAAAGGAAAAATAACCCTTAAATAGAAAAAGAAAACAGATTACAAGATGCCTGTTAGACCACCAAGATAAATACAGCAAAATAGGTATGCTAGAGTTAATCACGTCTGCATTGTAGTCAGGGCTGTGTAGCTGAGAGATAAACCAGCCAATCTTTATCTGGCTTGGGTTTCAGTAGTCAACCAGTTGCGACAGCACAGAGCTCACCACAGGCTAATTCAAATATAAATAACTTCTGTGACTGCAGCTTAAATGTATATGGGCTTTTTTGGGTATGCTTTGTGTCTTCTGATTTCTAAGTCAGGGTATTCATTCTCCACATACATTTACTGTTTATCACATGCTTGACTTAAAGCAGTGAGTTCCTAGCATATTCAATGATATGTAGTTTATTATTTTCATGCCGTTAAGCATTACTCAAAGCAAAATAAAACATAAAAAGCAGTATTCTTTCTTTGCTGTTTCTGGAGACTTTGGACAGGTAGCATTTATTTCTCCAGCAAAGTTTTGCCCATTTCAGTGACACTACAATGAAGAAGGAAGGTATCAGTTTGAGTGCTCTGTGAAGGCAATGATGGCTATCTCTGTTCCCAAGTACTGATATAAGGTGTCAGACATTCAGTCAGTTACAGTAAGTTGTACATCATACAGTCAGGCTGAAGAGGCAGGTGTGTGAAAAATGAACTATTTCACATATATTAAAGTAATTATTTTCCAGAGTTTGAGCATTGGTCAGTTTTTATGACCATACTGTATAGCAATAATGCCCATTTTGACACTGAAATATCAATGTATCAATTCTCTAAAATAACTCCACTTCAAAGCTAGAGTACATAAAAATATTCTTATACATTCTGTGCAGCATGCAAAACATTTGAGAAGTTTAAATGCCTCATTCTTTGGAAGGAGAGAAATAAAAAAGCCCAGCCCTTAGACGTCAGCTTTGTGAGTCTCAAGAAACTGATGAGATGGTGAGTTTTATGCCAAAGGCATTGATCAGATGCCACTGTCATCTAGGACTGATTTAATTGTTTTGGACCAGGTTGGACCACTCTTGTTCTATTAAGAGTGTAATTGATTTCATCGTGATTACTTGCAGAGAAAAGCCCTACCGAGTGGCATAAGCAATGCAGGCTTCTGCCCTAGTGAGCTAATGCAAGAGGAATACTCAGATGAAAATTAAACTTCCACCTTTACAAACTGGGGGGTTTTTTTAGTTCTTTGTTTGTTTGTTTGTTTGTTTGTTTTAACAGAGCCAGCAAAGATTATGTCCTTCAGTTGTGTAACATCATGGGGTTTGGGTGTTCTTTTTTTTTCACTTCAAGTAACCCTCCAACATCGCCATTAACCCGCTCCAACATGAATTTAGCACATGCTCTGCCAACGTGTGACCTTCTAACAGATACTACATGCTTCCATTAGGCATGAAGGCATTTCAGTACAAGAACGCTTCCGTTAAAGCAGTCCAAGTGATAAATGAAATGCATATTAAGCCTTAATTGTAATTAATTATAAGTACACACAACAACGACCATGTTCAGTACGATATAAAATAGGCCTGGTTTCTATTAACACCTATCAATGTGCAAGGTTTAGATAACACTACAAATTAATACAGAAGAATGCTAAATACAAAATCAATGAACTTCATCCAAGGCTGTTGAATAATGAAAGGATTTTAATAATACCGTTGCAGTTAAATGCCTGGTACATGTTGCCCTCTTGTGGAATCCGTGACAAAGTACAAGTTTGTATTTATGATTTTGCAGTGACATTTTAATGTCTGCATTGCAATGATTTATTAAATTCAGGAGGTGAATAGTTTATCATTATAAACACTGAATATATTCTGTAAAGAGCTACACTTGACGAGCAAACCTAGGTAATTAACTCTAGTAAATCAGGCTCACGCACTGCAAATTGTAGAGCCTTAGAATACTAGTCAATGTTTCATTTGTTCATTTAGGGAAAAAAAATATAGAATTCTAGAGCCTTATCTAAGTTAAAATTTTCACTAACCACGCAAAATGGTATTTCAGAATTTTTAGCTGTTTGTTATTGAAAATCCCAGGCTTACTTCACCTATGACTACTACTACTGGTATCGGATACAAGGTAAATAGAATCCCTTGGATGCTTAGTATTTCACTATCAAATCACTCACATTCTTTAAATAGAGTAATTAAAATATCAACTTTCAAAGAACAATAAATTTAATTATTTTTTCAGTACATATTTAAGAGAATAATGTTTTCCTTTCGAACCAAGAAAATCAGGAAGCCTGAATTAAACATTAGAGAACTAGAAAATAGATTTTAATGACACTAAAGATGAGAATAAAGAACTTCAAAGGCAGTTTAACACACTATCAGGATATTTTGGAAGAGTTAACAATTGAACTGCACCTGAATTTTCCTTGGGGAAAAGTGCTTATATAAGAATATGATTATTTTAGTTCCTTTAGGACATCTACCAACAGAAGGTAAGTTATGTTTACAACATCTACATAGCACTATGTTTAGGGCAACTTCAGATACCTCTGAAGTTGGTTGGTTTGTGGTTTGGTTTTTTTTAGCCATTTCAGTCTGATTTCAGACACGAGTCAGCGTAGCACAACGCTTGTACCCGTGATCAAAGATTTCCATCAGCTGTGGACTAAGGTCAGGTGTCCATGTTAATGTTATCAACAGCCTCTGATACTGCTGACAGTAACGTGTCACTGATACCTCTGCAGGATCTGATGGATTTGGTGTGATTGCTTTACTCTTCACCTCCTGAGGTTTTATTTAATTTAGAAAAAGGGGCTGAAGGGAGGTTGTGATTAGCTAATACATTTCAGTTCACCCTGTCCCATGACCCTTTTCCTAATGCTGGCACAAACTAAACATTTTTACTTGATTTACCTGGATGAAATCAATCTGAGAGAGAGAGGCTTCAAAGTTTAACTGGTTGGTATCCCTGGATTATCTCACCAAAAAAACCAAACAAAAAAGTAAATTTACAGAATGTTTGAATTCTTTCAATACATGGGATTGTTTATGGAGACTGTAATGACTCGGGCCACAATGTTATTGATAAATATTTGGATGACTTAAGTCTTTCAGCTTTGTTTTGTTTCTAGCAACTCCCTCTTTTCTTTTCTCCTATCTGCAGTTTTTGACTATGGCTTCTGCCTGCTCTAGGAAAACAGCAATTAATGAGCATCCTGTAAGCTGAGGTTATGCTGACTGATAAGGCCCTAAAAAACTTGCTAGCATCCTCAGATGATTATTCCATGTTTCTTCTAGCCTAGTTTTCTAAGAGTTACCTTGTATTTCTTGAACTTATACCTCAAAAATTTGTCTGAAACATCCCTTAAATCTGGTTCTGTGCATTTATAGTATTAGAACGCGCATGCTTGTGTTTATATACACGTATATGTATGCCTTCTAACATACACTCATACATGCTTATTGGACCTAAATTACTTGAGTTATTCCTGCCTCACAGAAGTGTGTTAAAGGCACATAGCATCTGCAATTTTTAACGCATTATAACTTTTGCATCAGCAATCATACAACAAAATATAATCTGAATGTTATTAATAGAGAAGCAAAACTATTTCATAAGGCTTATGCCAACATGAGATAAGCTGATCCGATTGAAAAGTTTGGATTAGTTTTTTAACTTCTTTTTTAGGGTTTGTTTATCAGGGTTAGTCTGATCGATTCTTTGAGCTGACTGACCATGTAGCTTCACAAACATTAATGCTGGCTCAAGGGAAGCAGAAGGGATGCCTGGCAGAGAGCACTGGGGAAAACACAACCATCGTTTTTGTCAACAGTGTCAATTTACTTTGACTTGATTGAGATGTGAAGCAATACCACAGTTAGATGACCTAGGTGAATTGAGGCTTTAGTGGTTTGAGGTCAATAACGCCCAGACTTCAAACCCCAAACCACCTACATATATCACAAAGCATTAGGCTCACGTGTTCACAAAGAAGAGCAGTACTGACACAGCTCCTGCCCTCTCAACTAGCTCCTGTAAGTTTATTCATGAAGGAGCATCATGTAGCAGAACTGATCTGCACATCAGAAAGGGATGGATCATGAAACTTTAGGAGCAATTATCATAACATCTGAACCAAGGATAAATGAAAACATACATTATGGTGACTGTTTTATATTATTGCTCAAAAGCAGACATAAACACAGCACCAGTAACTTTAGTAATATCCGGGTGCCAATTGCTCTCATGTCAAATAACAAAACAGTTTTCTTCTGATTTCTCTTAGCCATTTAAACCTCCATCTTATCTTTCTGGTAAATCATCTTGAAAAGGTGCCATTTACAATCCAGAGTTATGAAGGAGCAACCCAGGTCCTTGTTATTTCTGTTGACTCTGATAAATGATTCATACAGAGCAGAAAATCTTCAGTCCACCAAAAACATTTCATCCATAAAAAGCCCTAGAGAAACGTGAAAAAACAGTGAAAACTAGTCTCCTTCAAGCACAACACATACACAGATACACACCCCCACACAGAGAAAACTAAGTGAAATCTCTGCAGGTGTCTAAAATAATTTTGGGTTCTCTGCAAGCCAGACACCGGGCGATCAGTGTGAGCAGCCTGGGTCTTGAACAGCCTGATGGCTTGCTCAGTCAAAGTTTTTATTACTTTAGTGTAATTAGAACTTTCTGGCAGGGCCACCCTGTCTTTGGTTTACTTCTGCAGAGGAGAATGAGGGAGTTATATCTGCAGAACATTAGGGGTGAAGATGTCTGGTACGAAATGCTCCAAGGTAAAACGTAGGCGATATTTAATATCACAGTGTGGGAAGCGAGTCCTAACCTCCAGCATCCCTGCCTTCTCCTTCATTTTCTCACAGCTTTAGGTGAAAAATACCAAAGACTGTCTACACATAAGCTTCATAAATTCATGAGTTATATGAGAAGAAAAGGATAAATCTTAGAAAGCTTGTCTGTACTTGAATGCAAAAGAAAGGAAAAAAGATGTGATTCTAAGTTCAAGCTTAGCACATAAATAGCCAGGATTAAGCCTGTTGTAATCAAGAACTGAGATGACAGTCATACTAGATCTGAATTTCACCACTGCAACTCAGTGCAGAAGTAACTGTAGTGTGGCCTGTGATATTTTCACTGACGACGACGTTAGTAATTGGTTAAGCGATGAACTGGTAATGACTGCGTCAAATATATAAAAACATTACCTGATTTGCTCTTAAAACAGTTCCTTAGCATCCTACATCTCCAGAGAATCAGGTTTTCAAACATAACAAGCAAAAGTGCTTTCTGGTTTCTATCTGTCACTGAGTAACGCAGAAACACAAGCTGTTACTTGCAAGTCCCTTTCAGTAACACAATGATCGGCCCAAGGACTATTAAGAAAGTCTGCAAACAGCCCCTTTGAGGAACAAATAAAAGCCATTCTGTGTACACAAAGTACTTTCAGTTGGATAAAACATTTCATGGGTCATGATCAATGTTTCATATCCTGATAAATTTAGATTAGCAGCTGTACTGCTTTACAAAGGAGGGTGAAAAAAACCTCCCTGTTCAATAGACCTTTCAAAGGCTGGATGTCTCAAAAAGCCTCTAAAATAGCTTTTCTTCCCCCACCCCCCCAAAATCAATAAGCTTTAAAACATTTTACCTTCAAGAGTTATTGCACTTTAAAAAGAATGTATTAAATGCAGGACGGTTCCCGAAAATATTTTTCAATCTAGCTCCCCCAAGTACAATGTTATTATATTCAAAGATACCACGACCCAACATTTAATGTTCAAAACATACAGTCTTCTCTCATGGATTAATTTTTATTTTTGGTATCCAGAACTCAAACAAAACACCTTTATTTAACACACTTCATGGGAGGTTGGAAGGGGTGAGAGGCCGCAACATTAGCCCTACTGACATTCTTTGTGCTTTCCAGCTAGTAAAAGATTTATGTGGTACTTCAGTCTTCTGCTGAATTTGCTTCATGGTGGATGTGCATGTATGGCAACTTTACAACTAAAATCAATGTAAAACTTTCACATCTCTTGTTTTGTTTGCTAGTTTATTAAAACAAAACTCTTCTTTGCAGTAACAACTTGGCAGAGGAATATGTAATATGTTTTGTTATATTGAACGCTATTTTAATAATCTTAACACAAGGCGTATATGAAGGCATTACTACAACGTACAACAGAGCTTCATCTTGTTTCTGTTCGAAAACTGATTCATGAGAATAATGACTTTTAAGCAAACCTGATTCAGAATACAACAAGGATAAGGAATATTAGCATTGGGCCCAGAATCTCCACCAACTCATTAAAATTGGTGGGTTCTGAATTACTGCATTAGCCTCCAGCAACAGCCAAGGATTAAAACGAGCCTAACGTTAAAGCCCAGTAACAAAAGGAGGTTTCATCCCTTTAATCACAGGATTCATAGCTTCTCTATCATTTCTTATGACTGTCTGCAGCTTCAACACCTGCTGCTCTTCACTATCGTCCCATTAACTACTACACACCCACCGAAAATTATGGGTGACAGAAGCCATGATCACAGCCTGTGGTAACCCACACAAGACCATTCATGATGTACATGAACAACACGATAAAGAAAAGATCCTGGGCAAAATACAACAGGATTCAACATCATTTGATAGTTATTTACATAGGCCTCAGAATCTAAATTCTAAACCAACAGAATTGTTTAGGTATTATTTATTTTATTCACTCATACCAAGACAGGATTCAAAGGGATAACAAAAGCTTGCCTAGGCACTCCCTCTCCCTGGCAAGAACATGCATGGCTCTGCTGAGCTGATAGCCTACACCACAGTCCTGGAAAACTAGCCCAGGTGTTGGTCAAAGGGAGAGGTTAGGGCCAGCGGTGGCAGCAGACACTGCTGGCTGGATGCATTTCTCAATTTCAATTTCCCACCCACAGGAGCAGGCGCTACCTTTATGCCTTTTGCCAAGCTAACAGCTCTTGGCACAGCCAGCGTAAAGCTTAAAAATTTCTCCTTGCTCTTCAGCCAGAACTCTGTCACAGCTCTACTCCACAGAAGCTGGGGGAGCAAAATTTATTTTTGCCTACATTGATGAGAAGCCCTGAGTCAGCTCTGCTAGAATGATCCCTCATGATGAAAAATTTATGGCATTTACTCTGCCTTCCTCCCTCTTAATAACCTTCCCTTTTCCCCACAGTGTTCTTCCCAATTGGATTTGGCAACCTCCCCAATTCCTGTTTAACATTCTCCATCATCATTTGCAAAATAAGTGCATCTAGCATCAAGCCTCTATTTCAAGACCTCTATCCTTTGTTTTTAGACTGATGGCTTTTAAAGGGTGAGCCAAATCCCTAAATGTTTTAAATCAATAGTGTTTTAAAGGGTTGCTTTAATCACTTAGATAAGACACCTACGCAATTTCTAGGAGCAAAGTCACAACTCATGGAAGAATTGAGTTATACAAGATACTGCGATCAGCTGTGAAGTGCTGTGGAAAGCTGGAGATGTTGGAATGTGCACAGTTGACTAAAAATAGTCAGCAAAACACAGAAACTGACTCTGAAATAAGAAAGGAAATCAAGTAATTCCCATCTTTCCCATTGCTTGCAAATTGCCATTATCTCCACCCACTACAGGGCTCCAGCCCATTACGGTGGATGATCATGAGCAGCATAGAAAAGAGAACGGAGCTCTCCATCAGTGCCATCTGCACAAGAGTGCTGACAGGAGGGGAAAAGAAGGAAAGGGTCAGCCAACCAACCTACTTGCTGGGATGTAAAACCAGCCCTAAGCCAGTCAGGGGCAAAACTACCACTGGATTTATTCCAGAATTTGGTGAACTTCATTTACAAGGAGAAGAAAGTCACAGCTTAAAGAAACATTTAAAATAAGTTGTTTATTCCACCAGAGTATTTTAGAAACCACTTCATAAAAAACAGATACAAAAATTTTCTTCAGTTTGCCAGGAGATTCCTCTGGATTTCATTTTGATGTCTATGCTTTGCCCTTGCATTTGTTTATAAATAAATTCTTTGTCTATGATCTCTGACTGTTTCTGCCACATCAACAAGCGAAAGAGAAGAACTGACCTAGATACTGACACGCTTTTACATTTTGTTATTATTCATTTGTCTGTATGTTACTTGTTTCTGAGTGGCACAATGTCTGTAGGAGGTAACTGCTATTCCCACTCCACCTTTCCTTGCCTTCGGAACTGGGGAACGCTGCATCTGTGCTCAGAGGACACCAGACCGATGCGTGCACCTGCCCAGATTCAGCTGGCAGGTGGCACAGCAGCCGGTAGGAGTTGGGACAACCCTTCAGCCTTCTGCTTTTGTACTAAAACTGTACCAGCCATAGTGCAGATGTAGTCAAAGCACCAGGATTATCCTACACTACACATAGACAGCGAAATACAGATTCCAAAGGGATACATCACATCCAAAATTGTCACTTACAAAACTTCAGTTTCTGGGTCTGCTATTAACAGATTGCCTGTCTTAACAGAGACACATCAAATCTTGGTTCATTCTTTCCTTCCTGAAAATATGCTTAGAACCTTTGATGCAGAAATAGTTTCAGTTCAAGGACAGAAATTCCACGGAAGTCTTAAAAAAGTGGTTACCTGCAGGTAGCAGAACTAGGAGCTGCCTGCTCACCTTCTGGGCAGGGGGGAACAGCTTTTGGGGGACTGTGCGGAACTGGCCCCCAGTCAGAGTGGCTGAGGTAACTGGAACCAAGGCTGCATGCCAGAACCCACCGACAAAAATATTGTGAGCAGAGACAAGTTTACAGAACCTTCTTATTTGTATTCTAGATGACCTAGTACTTGACCAGAGCCCAAGCATTTCAAGAGGAGCATCTTGAAATACATTACATCTCAATTCAGTAGTAAGAAAACTAGACCTTCAGATAACAATCGCCAGGAGAGAGGAGCAGGGGTGGGGAGCATCCCCTAAGCAGAAGAAATAGATATATTCTCTGTGCTGTATATCCAAGTAGATACTATGAGTCAACAGTAACCTGGCCGGCACATAGAATAGGTAATGTCTTGCAGCAGAGTTAGGGCTGAACATCAAAATCTCATTTCCGACTACTGATCTGTGAAATGCTTGTAGGCTACAAAGGAGTTTCAGAAAACAAATAATATCCAAAGAAATATCAGCAAACAAACTATGATATTTAATGAAGCATAAGATATATTTTTTATCTTTATTGACTGATCCATGCATCTGCACATCAAGTATTTCAGAAAATGCTGTTAACAAGGTCAGAACACCACCGCTTTTAGAGAGTAGCACATTTTATCTTCATGCACTTATTGAAGCCAGCAAGAGCATTTCTAGGAAAACAAGCTGCACATTTTTTATTATTTAGCCAATTTAATTCTTCTAAAAGAAAGAACATCTCTTTAAGTAGATATTTTGTCTGTAAGCTAAGCATTTTGTCAAAACAGTTTTGGTTTGATTTTTTTTTTAATTAATTAACATTATAAATGTCTCTAGCAATTGAAAAAGATGCCAGTAATACTGGTGTTACAAATTACGAAACTTCAGCTACTTAGAGTAATGGAGATTGAATACTGAGTAGATACATTGCTGACACCTTCAAAAGTCAGGTACATAAATGTATTGGTTTCATTCTGGAAATAAAATAGATCTCACTGGATTTTGGTGCCCATGTGGAATAATGCAAAATAGAATCCAACGATGACAAACTGATTTCAAAAATACATTTTTAACAATAGTAAAAAAAATGCAGTCAGAGCTGTTTATTTACAGTATAAAATTTTCTAACTGCAACTTGGAATTAATAACATTTAAGTTGCTTGAGGCAGGCAAAGAGGCACCTGAGCCTGTGAAGCTGTTGGCTGGACCTCCTTCACAGCTGCGGCCCAATGGGTTGTAGTACATACATATATATATATGTACATAGAGTATGCAAGATACAATTGTACACCTCGATTGTGTTTGGTATGTGATGATGAAAGGATTACAAGGACTGAAAAACAATAAAATAATTTACACTTTGAATTTACAGTCTTTTAATACTAACATGCCGGGGCAAAATAAGGATTTTTAATTACTACTGACTAGAATAGGACAAGCTACTGATATAAATCTCGGTCATCTTTTCTGGTGCCCTATCTTTTACCTTCTTCAAGAGCCATTTCTACCCAAGAATTAGGGGAAAAAAATAATAATCATATCTTACTTCCTTTCCTTCTCTTCTCAATATTCCTTCCCATCACACCCTATAGTGGGGTGTTTGACCACTGCCTCTCCTTGGGCAGCTCTCCACCAACTCCCGCAGCCCTTTCCTGTTCATTCCCATGTCAAAAAAGCCTGGACAACCTCTGGTTTGTGCTGCTGCTCTTCTCCCTACAGGACTACCAGCAGAATATGAGGTGCAAACATTTAAGAAACAATATATATGTGTGTTACTAGAGCTAAGAGATAACTCCAGTAGTTCTTAGCAGTAAATAAGTTGTTAATGTTGAGGGAATCAACTAGTACAAGCTGACAACAGGACCCTTTTCATACTGTTCTTTAAATGTTCTGAGCCCTATGGGAGAAAGGTTGGTGTAGCACAGAAAATAAAAGGATGCCTGCAGATGTCATCTGTTTCAGGAGGCACTAAAGAGAAAATGAGGGCAGAGAAAATATGAAAAAAAAAAGTCTACATGCTTCTTCGTCTGCAGTCACTGGAAGACATATGTGTTGGGTGAGGAAGAAGAAATCCGGGCAAGATAAGCTTTACTTCTTGTCATGGCTCCTTTTTCATCTGCTACTTCACCATAAACCACTCTTGATTTGAACTGAGAGCAAAATATTCCCTCTCATTTTTTTATCTTGTACCCCTGTAGAGTTACATCATGTTTGCTTGAAGTTTCCTGCAAAATGCAGATTGTATGTTTGTTTAAACATACTAAATGTTTTGCTCTAGACCACAATGCTGGAAAAAGGTTAGAAGTGTGCTCTTACTGAGGGGCACTTGCTCTCTCTCACAGGGAAAATGTTTCACTTCTCTGGACAAGAGCACAAAAATCTATTATTTTAGCATTATTAAAATGGATATCAAAACATCTTTAAGCCTATTGTAAGATGGAAATTGAAAATTATTTTTTTCCTCCTTTCCATCAGTGGTAATTATGCAATCATTTTTTATTTCTTTTTTTCGTAAATGTGGACAATTATCAAGATACATACATTAAAAATTTTGATTCAAAATGACAAAGCAATAGGAAATGCAAAAATGCAACTACAAAGGATTTGAGATTACTGCACGGCAAACACATCATCTCTTCTTTTTGAGATGCAAATTTCCACACAAAATGTAAAAATTGTCTGCAGCCGACTAGAAAAATAACAGAGCCATGTTGTGCCATCGCAGTACACAGTTGAACATACTTATCCAATCAGAGGTTTTACTACTGCATAAATAGCGTATCCATACTTGACAGTTCTGAATAGGTATGTTGATTTTGACCTAAAAACAAATAATCCTGTTTATCCATGATGAATTCAAATACAACTGAATGTTGAGGAAAGGAATTGTGAAAGGAATAAAGAGAAGACTGGGTGCTGAGTGTTATAAAATTCAGACTGTACGAGATACTTTTGGATGGCTGAACCCTGATAAAATCAGTTGACTTTAATGGTTGCAAGAATGCATTCACAAAGACCTAACCTACAGGATAAGGATCTTCTGCACTAGCAGTAGGCAATTTTCTTAGATAACTTGTAAACACGCTAAAAATGAGCATTCTGTCCTTGATTTTTACATAGTAGATTTTTTTTCTTCTGGTCATAAGTTGTTTCAAACCAGAAAATGAAAATGATGAACATGGAATGTTTTGTAACATAAATAAATTCCACATTTGATAAGGCAAAAAGGAGCAAATATCCTATTCTACAAACAGAAAGTTAGCTGTTAGAGTTCTGAGCCGCATCTGACAGAAAGCAAAACAGAGCGGTGGTTCTTTTACTTTGTAAGTATACAACATATAAATAGCAGCAGACAGGATCATATTTTCCAGGAAGCATTAAAAAAACACTGAAAGTCTGTGGACTACAGTTCAGAGGTGAACTACTGCAGAGCTTCAGCATGCTCTAACACTGTTTGGGCTGTAGCTGAAGCAGCTCTTTGAGGACAATTATTCCAGGTACCATGGAAACTTGTGGTATGCTTGGACAAAGAAAGGGTGTGACAGATGAAATTACTGTTCAAAATGTTAAAATTGAAAAGACAGTAGACAAACAAGACTTGCTTGCCCCTCTTCAAAAGGAGAGAAAAACAGATATCATTATTGACATTTGAAAGGTGCTAAGAAATTAAGGACTTCATGCCCACACTATCTTTTCAATGATACTTTTTATTTTTTAACTTCTCAAAGGGAAAAAGAGCCAATTTTTTTAGTGTCTTTAATTCTTCTAGTTACCACAGAGACCAAAAAGGATCAAAATCTGAAGGCAACGTGAAAGCGTGGCATCACTGAAGAGATACAATGGACAATTTCCTGATCCATTCCTCTCCTGGAGATCTGTGCTATACTGTACAGCTCAACATACCAACAGGATATTTTAATCTGGTTTAATTTCATCCTGTTAGCTCTTCTCATGAAAAAAAAATAACCAGAAAGCTGCAGGAGGAATTCCTTAGATAGAAGACACTAAAAACTTCTAGGTTCAAGTATGAGTGCACCCTCAGTAGGTGTGCAGATGACACCAAGCTGTCGGGAAGTGTCGATCTGCCGGAGGGTAGGATGGCTCTGCAGAGGGACCTGGACAGGTTGGATCGCTGGGCAGAGGCCAACGGGATGAGGTTCAATGTGGCAAAGTGCCAGGTCCTGCACTTTGGCCACAACAATCCCAGGCAGCACTACAGGCTTGGGGTGGGGTGACTAGAAAGCTGTGTAGAGGAAAAGGATCTGGGGGTGTTGGTTGACGCTCACCTGGACATGAGCCAGCAGTGTGCCCAGGTGGCCAAGAAGGCCAACGGCATCCTGGCCTGTATCAGGAACAGTGTGGCCAGCAGGAGCAGGGAGGTGATTGTCCCCCTGTACTCAGCCCTGGTGAGGCCGCACCTCGAGTACTGTGTCCAGTTT
>VWZZ01000913.1:0-87038 GCA_013399095.1 Psophia crepitans | reverse complement strand
ATGATTCTATGATGATTGATTTGAAACATCTGATTTTATATACTTTTAATTATCCTACAATGTAGCTTCAAAATCAAGAGTATATCATGGCTTCCGCATACATGAGCTGTAAGCTTTCATAAACAGAACAAAATTCTCAGCATGTCTTCATTGCAGGTACCTAGTAAATTTGAGAAAAATTTGGAGCTGATTTTTATTAGTTTTTAAAGCTTAACCCTTTTTTTTTACTATTTTGCATAGGTAAATAAGAAAGGAAATCACTGCTGTAATTCTTATCACAAGAGTGATGAGTGATAAGATGGCTCCTTGAGTCATAATTTCTAACCAATGAAATTGAGAATTTGTTAGAAAATTGGTTAAACACCCCAATAACTCAATGAGTTCAGACCCACAGTTAAACAGTATCACTGAAAAAGAATGTATTAACATAGTAGTTTATCCCAAAAACCCCTGAATAGTCTCATATTCCAGCGGAATATAGCAGTGACTGAGAAGCAGTTAACATATATCAACCTTTAGTTAAATATTTGGAAGCAAAAAACAAACAAAAGAAGTAAAAATAAAACTGAAAATTAGATAAACCATGAAAATATGGGCAGTGCTAAATAGAAGAACTGGAGAAATATACCATACATTTGTAATAATAACAATAATAATGTTTTCTTTATCATCTTTCAGGTTTTTTATGAGATTATGCTTTTAGCGGACAAAGCCCAGGGACTGATCAGAGATAGTATTAAAATTGGATAAGGCATATTAGGGACACCATGGAGAATCCATCGTGCATATCAAATGATGCAGTCTTTAGGCATTTTATGGAATTATTCTACACATTCCCTCTTCCCATGTAAATTTTGATAAGATTGCAGCATACGAAGAGAGAATTTCAGATTTCAAAACAGGAAATGAGCCTACTTAAGGCTATGGAAAATGTCTTCCAGTAATTGCAAATTAGTGTAACTCCACCAAAGTGAGAGAGTGTGGAAGGGATTTTACTGTTTATACATCTGATCCCTACTAAGCATGAAATGCTGTAAATTATGCATTTTCTTTAAGAGTTTTGCATTTATCTTATTTCTTCTCCCTGGAATTTCCCTCTGTATCTCTTTTAAACCTCTATTCTCCCATCATTTTCTTTGCCTCTCAGCATAGCTGGGATAACACTATTCCTGGCTATTCCCACTACCATTGTTGTGATGTTCCACCATGATCTCTTGCATGTGAGTAACTTGTAGTCTGGAAACGGCCTTCCATTCAAGAACTAGAAAAGCAGAGCATGGCTTAGTTTCCCAGACGAAACACATTCTGGCTCCCAGTATGGCCAAAGCCTTTCCTTCAGTTTGCCATAGCCAAAAATATTATTACTGTAAAAGCGAAGGCACCCTTCTTCTTCCCATTTCCTCTCTTTTCTCAGGCGAATATCAAAATGATACAGACTTGCTCTTCAAGAGCTCACTGTTGGACTTTCAATTTCTGAAAATGTTCGGTTTGGGGTTTTTTTCTTCAGTCATACGACTACTGGTTATAATTTAACACAAATTTGTACACAAACAAGCAACCCCCCCAAAAAAGAACAACTGAAAAAAACCCACCAAAACCCAATACAGAAAATAAACCAGCCAACTAAGTAGAACTTAGTGGCAGAAAATAGTGGCTGTACAAGATTTGAAGAAATCATTAAGAATCACTTTCCTAACCGGAAACTTTACTAACCAGAGGATTAAATTAACTGTAAACCACGTACAATAAAAAACTGCGTTTAAGCGATACGGTTTTTGTTCTGGAGTTCAACAAGGGTCTCACCAGCCCAGCAGGCCGTGCTGCACTACCACTTTCAGCTAAACAAATTTCCACACCATCCCCAGGCAGAAGTAACCTGCCTGTTAAAGACGACCCCCCTCTTGTAAGATCTGAATAAACTAATTATTTTCTAGTTTTAAAAGTCTGTATAATCAACTCATTATTCAGAAGTCGAACACGACACAAACACAAGTGTGAAACAGTCAGAAGTAAATAGTCTGAACAAAAACAAAACAAAAAAAGGCAACAAAAAACCAAACCACCACACGCAAGAAGCGCCTGAGCGCTAATTACCCGAAGTGCTCAGTGACTATTTACGGCAACAGACACACTGTACGGAACATCTGGATTCACTCTGAAAATAAATTCGCTCTTAACTAAACAAAGGAGACTCCAAAATCGTGGGACTGTAATAAAAATTTCTGCAGCACTGCCAGGGAAAGCGGCCAGCCCTGCCGGCCGCCTGCCCATTCACTGCCTGCGGGGTGGCCCTGCTCAGAACGCAAACCCGCCATTTGCACCGGGCCCTCCCCAGCTTCGCTGCATTTGTTTCACACTAACAAATGCTGCTGCTTCATCTCCTCATTTTTAAATGGGTTTGTACTGAAAATACACTTCAAAAGTCACACCGCTGAAGTCGAAATTCCGCACGTCAAACGCCAGATGGCAGAACAGGGCCGGAGCTGAGCTGCTGAAGGAGGCTGTAGCGAGCCGAGCCGAGCCGAGCCGTTGCGCGGGGCTTTTCTCGGGTACCAGCTGAACGGTTTGACCCGGTTTCGGTATGAAAATTACCACCAGTTACACAAAAATGATCCCCACGCGTTGCAAGCTTTGCACACCCACGCGGTTTCCCTTCCCTGAAGGAGGAAAGCAAGCGGTGTCGCTCCGGCAGCCCCCCGGCACTCCCCGCCGGTGCCCCAGCACGGAGGGTTCGCTGGCCCCGGGGCGGCTGCGGAACCCCGAAGACCACGTTAACTTCAAATTTTTAAGTTGAAAAAGGCCAAGAACTAAATGAATGTATTTAGGATTTAGGCTCAAATACAGACCAAAGGGATTTATCCGTCAGATTTGCCATGGAATATAGCAATAGGACACACAGAAACTGTACTAGGACACTGAACACTCAAATACAGAAACGAACAGGCAGATTAAGAAGACATCTAAAATTTGAAATCACTCTTTATGAACAATATTAACCAAATTAAGAGTTTAACAAAAATTTATAGAGATTAACAGGTACCCTGGCTCACCTGACCAGCTTCACATATAAACAAAAAAAAAATGCACCTAAACAAATGAATACAAGCAAGGTGCAACTCCGCTGTACTGCCACTGAAAGCAACTGAGATCCCATTTAGTCCACAGGCAGGGTCCTGTATCCCACCATGTCCCTGCCACATCCCACTGCATCACCTCAGTGGAGCAGCTCACATTTTGGGTAAGTGGAAAACGACGTGCGCTGGCGACGTGAGAAGTTACACACAGCTGAACTTGAGCAGTGCTGAGCGTGGGTTGCTGCTAACAGCACTGAGGGGATGTTTCAGGTGGGACCACAGACTTCACTGAGGCCATGTTGCAACTCCACCTTTAGTTACACACGCAGTAAGCCTCCTCTGAGGCAGCCAAAGGCTTTGCATCCATTACAGCCTAGACAGGTTAGGTAGCATCACAAAAAAAAAGCAACGTGTACAGATGTTATCTCACACCCTAAGCCTTTTCCTAGCCACTTGGTATCTCCCCATGTGCCTAGAGTCATACTTTAGAAGTCTCAGCTCTTCTGGCTTTGGCAGAGCTCTCCTAGGCAGCCCCCGAGGAGGTCTCTGAACATACACTACATGAAAACAAAAGCAGAAATGTCACAAACGAAGGCAACAAATGGTCAGGGAGGGCTGCTGCGCTGCTGCTCCGGGGAAGGCAGAGCAGCTGCTCCGAGCTCCCCCACCTCACACAGAGCTGCTCCTGGCACTGCCAGGGAAGGAAGGCATGTCCAGGTGGCAACGGGACTTGCTCAAATGCGTTTCGAAATAAAAGAGAATGGCTTGGGCAACAGCGTAGCTACCATCTGTAATCAAATATGTAATCCATGTTACGTTATTTCAGGCTTGTAATGTCGTATATATAATATTTCAGACTTCATGCTGAGTGATAGGCGGGAGATTGCTGCTTTGGGAGGGTGAAATTGCATTGTCTCCTAAGAATCAACATACAAGCATGTAAACTACCGATAAAAGATGAGCGGGAGAGGGAGAGAAAGCAGGGGGAGGAAGGAGAAGGAGCCCCACTCCACGTATACCACTCACTGGCTGTTCTTTTGTTCCAGTTTTGCCTCATTCCTAAAGCAGTACATTTAACCTGAATTACACAGTAATTTCAGCCCAGTCGGGTAGAAATAGTGAGAATATGTCTGGCCTGCCAGCTCTCCCCGTCCCTTGGGCTGCTATCCCCCTCGCACTGCAGCGGCAATGCCGCAGACGTTCCCCGGCGTCTGTTGTTCCTGCAGCCCTCCTTCCCCAGCTCTCCCCCTGCAGCCCTGATGGCCAGAAATGGGAACGACTCCAAAATGACTGAGAAAGGACGACAGGGAACGTCAGTTGACTGTACACCAAAAGACTCATGGTTGACTTCATTTTCCTCACAGATGTCTTAGCACTGTATAAGGGTAAATTCAGGGGGAAAAAAAAAAAAAAAAAAGCAAGCCTTTATATCCAGGGCCCGATATTGCTCAGGTTAGTTTACCCCTTATATGCTTTAAAAGCAGAACAAGGAGTAAACAGTGTTTTCTCATCCCTATTCATAAATATCAAAATGTCATATTACTAATATGTAATAGAGATTAATTTCTTCTGTCTTTCTCTGGGATTAATTAGCTGTATATCAACTAAAATCAGTCAAATCAGTGTAGAAGTACTACAGGTGGGGAAGGGAAAACCAAAATCCTCGTAATCAGGTAGGCCTTGGATAGCTTGAGTTTTCTGTCATTTTTCTGCTTTCCTGTGCCTCATCTTATATACAAACATCTTTATGTATACACACAGGAATCCATCTCACTGCTCTCTTTCAACCCTTCCTTTACTAACGCAGAGCATTGCACGGATGCTGTGGTGAAGATAATTTCACAGCTTCCTGCATTGCTCCCAGCTGTTTCAGAAACCTTATGCTCTTTTTTACCTGATGAGAACAAACCTACTCTTTTTTCACTTCAAGACTCCAGTCTCTTTCAAGCAATTGCCAAGTTGCAATTGCCAAGTTGCTACTGTATTGTACTCAGTTGGCATTAAAAAAAAACAAACAACAAAACCCCCAAAACTATTAATATATACATTTGATAAAGAACAAGGCTCCAAGTAGGTTTTCTGTTTGAGTCTGAGTATTACACAGATGAACCAAAGTATGACCCTGACCAAACATCTCCAGAGCAAAAACTGCTGGCAGCTCTTTGATGCTCACAGTCTTTACCTACAATATATACATCTGCTAAGTTCAAGAGCCTTCACACTTGACTGAGCACAACATCCTCTTTCATATTTGGAAGGATCAGCTCTCTAGCATGTTGATTGGATTAAAAATATTAGTACCTAAGAAGAGGTGACTCAAGGATAGGAAGAACTATTCTCCAGTTGTAACACAAGAGCCAAGGAGCAGCAAAAGTAGGTGGCAACAGGTGGTATATTTATATCCTCTGGAGTACTTTCTTTTTCTCAAACGCCGAAGAAGGCATGGTTCTTATTGACACCAAACACAGAAGATGCTAAAAGTATACACAATTTAAAAAAAACCCCACATTTAGACAAATTAATGAGCAACCCCAGCCCCCACTAAGGTCTATTAAAGTGAAAGATATTACCTTGGGCTGGGAAATCCCTTGGAGCGTGTTAGGGAGGTGGGCCTTCTTTTTTTCTCATATTGCCTATCTATTTGCTGATGGCAATTTTGTATTTGAGGCATCAATATAGTCAGACCATTGATGGGTCCCGTGATAGCCTTTTCTGCACTCTTGCTAAGCTTCAGTGTATTTTGGTAAGTGACATGTTAACCTACATCAATTATTTCAATGATGGCTATAGAATTTAGTTAATAAAACAGAACTTTACATTTGTTGGTTTTAAAGAAAAGGTTTCATTAATAAAGTCTGTGCATAATGTTGTCCCTGGTTAATCAGGCAGTCTAGCAAAATCACTAGTTTTTCCCGGCTTTCCTGCATTTTTCATTCAGATTAGGGCAAGTTCCTAACTAAACAGAACTACCGCTGAGCATAGCTAAAACTCTAACCATGGGTAAAAACATGTCATCCTCACTAACAGTGAGCATAAACAGAAACAGCTTTTAGCTCCATTAAACTAAATAAGACCTCTTGGACAGTAAAATATTTAAACTGATTAAGCATAGCAGAATCAGTCAGTGTATGAGTTAGTTTGTGTTATTTTTATTTTGCCTTTCTGAACATAGAAAGCGTAACTTCAGCTGTAATTTACCATTGAAAGCTGATAGCTGTTTCTGACTTGAAAGAAATAAATTATGTTGCTAGCTACTTGCAGAAGCTTTGCTGTTTTATTTTGAGAGGAAACACCTTGCCACTGGTAGTTACAGGAATTGCCTACAGCCTTCAGCTTTCTAAAAAATTTCAGGCCCAATTAAACTTCTAGAACAGTCTCTATAAATAAGTGCAATAAAAATACAAATCCCCTGGAAAACCTTGTATATTAGTCTCTGACAGGGGAATTCAAATGGTCAGATTCTCCAGTGCCGCTCACAATAAACAACGGCTTAAACCCAGGAGCAATGCTGGGGCTGGGGCAGGCATGCAGCACCAAAACGCAACGGGTGGCAAAAGCCAAAGCTCTGCAGACGACAGTATCCATCGCATTTTGCTCTGGTGGGCATGTGAACAACAGCAGCTTACACTCACACAGTAGGTAGGCTGACACACTTGGAGTGCGGGGACAGGTCCTCTCAGCGATCCCTCCTTTGAGGGACATTATTTCTTGCAGAGATCTAAAGAACATAGTGGACACTTACTCATTTTATACCTTAACTACCCCAGCAAGTTTTGCAAGAGAATGCCTTCTGAAACCATCTGCATGCTTTAAGTCTGACAGTTTTTATGGGAATTAGAAATTGCTATGAATGGCTCTATCATGAAAGTAAGGAGTACAGCGTTTCTGTATCTATATAACTTTGGTAAAAGTTGGAGAAATACCTAAAGTTTAATTTGGGAGAGGAAAATGTGTAGGTCATTGGCTAAAATCACTTAGTACAAACTAGTTTCGAGAGTTTTGTGGCCTATGGAAAATCTATAAAATTCCCATGAATGCATACGACTCCTTTATTTTGAACATTGATAACCGAATGTCTGAAATCTGATGCACTCTGGGCTGAATTAATTTTCAATAATGAATTTCTAAATATTACATAACACTACTTCTGGGTATATCTCTGTCTAAACACAAAGGGATATATTTTTATTTTAATGCACAGGGTAATCATATACACAACCACCATTAACAGCAATGGGTATTATAGGGAAAATATTCTATATACTAAGAACCAGGTTCTATTTTTTATTTTACATCAGTTGTCATACTACAATGAATCAACAAATAAGCATGTCTAACAAGAAAATATGATGGTGAATAACATATAATCACAAATTCAGCCCTTCTCACAAATGTAAGGGGCCATAGCTGTCCTGAGGTACTACCAATTCTTTTTCTTACCATATAAGTTGAGGCAATGGTAGGAAGGTTCATGAGCCATGGAGTCTTGGGAGAAAAACAGCTGACAGTGGAAAGCAATTTTAGAGAATCTGAACTACATTAGAAAGAATACATGGAAAATGTGGATTCTGCTAAAATTTCTCTCTCTCTGATTCTGGGTAGATTTGGGATTCTAGGTGAAGGAAATAATTTGAAGAAAGAACCTTGCCAGGACATGAAGAAGAACTGTAATTGTTGAACTCACAGCCACATTCCCAGAGTCGGGCACTGGAACCTCCAGCTCCAGGTGGTGGTTAAACAGAGTGCACATGCCTGCTCTGCTCTCAAGTGCAGACCCACCACTCCATCACTCAGTAGCATCTTATTGCTTCCATAATTTCACTAAAATTAGTGGGTAGTTGGTGGGTAGCGGTAGTTGGACATAAATAATTGCATTGAGTCTGTCCCTAAGCAGACAAGACAAAAGGAGGGAGATGGAAATCAAACACTGCCATTTTGCCAGTGCTGAACTTTGGTCCTGAGTGGTACATCCCCAACTGTTTGCAAGGAACTGACGGCAGAAGCAAGAGCTGTGTGAAGATCTCTTGAATCTTAGTCCAACATCTGTACTACCACGCTAATATCACTAATGTGTTGAAGGTACTCACAGCTTTGTTCTCCTGGGGAGGTCACTGCACAGTGTCACTTCTTTCCCAATGAATGCTTCAAAAAGCAGTCACTTCTCTCACTGACAGACATTTCTCTCTGCCAAACTGGTTTTTAATGGATCTTTACATTCTGAGTTACTTACATTTTCTCTCCCTCACTAGGAAATATCTTCTTTTTAGAAGCGTGTGCTGCTGTCCCACATAGGTAAGTCTCAAGTGAGGTAAGGGAAAAGAATATTTTGCCTGCCCATCTCCAGGGAAGACTGCAACCGCTAGCCTAGTCTAATCATTGGCTTGGATTGTAAACAGCATACTGTAGCCTTTGGTTAAGATACCTTGTAAAACATGACGGCATTCTGCTTTTATATTCTCTTACACGTACTGGTATTAACTAGGACAAATTTACTGAAGTCCATCGACGCTGATATAAAAGCACCCAACAGAAAAGAGAAAAGCTCTAAATACTCTGGCATTGCATCAAATCCAAAGAATAAAAGCCTACACACGCAATAACTCAAATAAGTTTCACAAAATGAAAACAAGATATTCTTTCATCCACCACTAGGAAGCAGTATAACAACACTTTTAACAATCTGGAAATAATAACTATTCAAGTCAGACTTCTCGAATATTTAAAAAGTGGACCCCAAGACAAAAAGGAAGGAAAAGGAAAGAAAAAGAAAAAAGCCATTTCTGTCTGATGACTGTATCAACTACTTGTGACACTGAATGCCCCTGCAGGAAAGTAAAACTGGAGAGAATTCTGAACATGATAGAAAACCTTAATGTAAGATATTTTTCTCATGATTAAAGGAGATAGACCTCTGCAAGCCTTCTTACATCCTTCCTGCACAGGATTACTAAGCAAAATACATGACAAAAAGCACAGAGGCCCCGCTACTTTATTCTTTCGTACCACGCAAAGTGTTCAGTTATAGTTTTAGAAAATTTCTAATGTCTCTGTATAATGCTTCTATAAAGGTATGAGCCGTGAGGTGCATTTCTAAGAATATGAAAAAGATGACAATATCATCATAAAATCTAGTGGAACAAAGTTTACCAGATTGGATTTTGGGCTAGATCAGTGTTTAAGAGCTGCAAACGCATAGTAACTCTTGCTACTTACATCCTATTCTGTGGTACAGAGTTTCGTGTCTGTGCCGCGAGCAAGTGGTAAGTGTCTCATCTCTGTCTATAGGGTCAATGGGTCCATATTCTTCCTGACCCTTACTCCCTAAACATGTTCCAGTTATTTCAGTAGTAAAAGTGTCATAGTCTACACTGAGATTTCATTAAGAAGAAAAGTCTGAAGGCTTAGATTCTCTTGCAATTCAACTATCACAAGATTACTTACTGTGGTAATAGCACTTAACACTTACACCCCTCATTCATCAACTGCTTCACAAACATCAGCTAATAAGGCAGACCTCGATGTGTTTATTTTCTTTGCCTTCTAGACTAGAAACCAAATCCAGGGAAGTGATTCATTAGTCAAATGCAATACGTGTCGAATCCGGTAATGTTGCTTTTCCTAGTTTTTTTTGCTACCTGAAACCATCCTATTACACTTCTTGGTATATATCCTGTTTCAGAAGATAGATACAGTGATTTAATTTCTAAGATGTTTATTACTTTCCAATGTAGCTATTTTACATCTTAACCGCCACACAAAAGGCTGATTATTTTTGAGATATTTCTAAATGAAATTGTTTGATAAGTATTTTGCAATTTCCATCATTTGCAAATATATCATCGGTTTTATATTGATACACAAGATGTACGTCTCTTATATAGCTACATGCATTTATCTCCCTTACACATCTAGGCAGAAAGTTTCAAAAACAGATGTTTTGTACAAAATTGTTTCTTTTCAGTCCTGATTTATACTCTTGAAGGACCTGTACTCCAAGTGATACTATGAACACTTCTCAGCTCTTCTGAACCTTTCATATTTTTCTTTCTTGTACATCAAGACATTTTACTTGCTCTTTCCAATTTAATATCCATAGTTTGAAGACTGCTGACTAAGCCCTTGGCAAAACATCCTGTTGGTATTTATTCTAGCCATAATGCCGTAATGTAAAATGTCATTGACATTCACATGCACACAAAGGGTCGGTATATACATTACCTAAGAGAGTTTACATGACCTCCTAGACAGAAGGGTCATCACTAGAAGGTAGATTAGGTTGACTTGGGTAAACACTCACCCACTCCCATTTCGGGCCTGTGTCTGCTGTCACAGAAAATACATATTGCCAAATTAGTAGCACTAACACGCTTTTTATTATGGAAATGACTGCAGGAAAAAGATACATACTTATGCAAGCATAAAAACTTAAATATTGGGTAGGTCAATGCTGACAGTTCTGTAAGTCAATCTGTTAACCAAGGGAAGAGCTAGAAACAAAACAGGCCAAACATAATGAAGGAGACAGAGAATAAAGATAACCTGGGAGTGCATCCTGGGGGCTCAGTGATAGCTGTAGCAAAATATCAAAAATTGCTAAAATTGCAGAGTGAGGACTTAATTCAGACTTACAACTTTATAGTTCTCCCCAAGCCTTTTGGTAAGTCTGCTGTGTGTGTTTTGGGGGCAGGAGGAGGAAAGAGTCCTTTACAAATTCATGCATTTTAAAATTTATGCTCTATAGTCATAAAACACATTCTCTAAAGCAGCAATAGTGTGATTCCTCCCCCCCCCCGCAAAAAGAACTCTTTTAAATATATGAAATAAGATTAAAACATAGTACCGTGTATCATAGCAAGCAGTACAAACAATGCGGAGGTAAAATACAGCCTGGCCCGCATCATTCCAGCCTTCTTGGCTACTTGTCAACTCTCAGATGTGATGATATGCTGCAAGAGACTTGCCACTGTATCTTCTACACATCACCCTTATCTGACAGGAGCCTAAACAATGCCCTTCAGAGGAAACGGACTATGAATGCAGCAGTTCATATTTCAAGCTAAATTCCACAATTAAGTATAATTATGTACCATATGTTTTCATCCTTTCCATTTTATGTACTAAGTAAATACATAGGCCTCTAAAACAATGGGATGTGTCACTGCCACGATGAAGCATCTGGGGTATACTGCAGTAATTCTAAAATGAAAATGCAATCAATGTAATTATTCTAAACTAAGTTATCTGCATTACAGGATAGTTATCGTATGTATGCGGAACAGTTTTGAAAGTTTGTCTACCTGTGCTTTCTACTATATTCAGATCCCACTTCTGATCTCTAAAACACTGATCTCTAAAACACTGAAGACCACAAAGGAACCAACAAGTGTGCTCCCTAAAACCAGTACAATTTCCCCAGGAAAACAAAAGATGACACAACCTCTTCTTGTATGTTTATAATGATAATATTAAAAATTATGGTTTCCTTCTTTCTTATTCACCCATTCGATGACTGCATGCCTCTGTAGGCTTGCTTCTAAATTAATTTCATTTTATAAAAATAATTAAAAAGTAAAAGATAATTTTATATTGAAATGTTTTCAATGTAAACCATCAATTAATTTAATGGAAGACTGTGAGAATACCTAAATGTGCCTGCTCTAACAAAGCATGAATGTTTTTGAAGCTAATTTGATGAAATTATCTTTCCTGCAGAACCCAAGGCAGAACTACTCATTACAGTGGAGTTTTCAGCCATAGTAATTGCAGCACAATTGCTAGTAATCTCAACGTAAGTACACAAACATACCTATGTTGATTGAGAGAGATTCCACATTTGTGATCACAGGTGTACCCCAAGCTCAAAGCCTTGTGTTGTCTTCATTTTCCTCTGGGGAAGGCTCACACCCAGAGTCAGTCTGAGCTGAAGCTCCAAGTGATGTTAGGCTTTTTTGAAGGCAGTTCCAGGGCTGACCATAGGGCGTGGGAGTGGGGTGTTAGGATTTCATGTGCTAAATTCAAATACTTTTATTCCATTTCTTGATTTGGACTTGATTTTGGGGTCATTTTTGTGACATTTGCATGGTTTGGAAGAAACACGAGTTCAATTAAACAATTCTCAGTTACTTCCACAAAATGACGAGGGTTTTTTTTAAAACAAAGAATTTGTTAATACCATGCAAACACTACGATGCAGAACACACCACTGATTTCCTAAGAATTGGAAAGCAGTTTCATTTACAGAAATAAAGCCCCCAAGACTGAAAATTCAGTGTTTTCAAACAGGATAATGCTACAGCAGACATATAAGCAGTTAATGTAGTTGACAGTGCAGAAAAGAAATTGTTCTACTCTTTCTATCAACCTGATTCTGAGGTATATGTGTCTTCGCATATAAAATATATACCTATGTAGTTGAAAAAATAACTGATGAGCCCTACGCATGCACAATGTTGCCCTACTTCTGGTAAATATGAAAACAGGGCCTTTTATGACTTTTATTTTAAGAATTGTGCAAGAAATGGACTCATAACGGAAATGTTACTGCAACTATAATTACGCTACAGCGTCAGCTATGGCCTGACTTGCTGTGATGTGTTGTCTCACAACAACCACTCTAATGATTTTTAGCTGGTACTTTGGGTGGCATATTTAGGTTCAGCTTTAAAATAAGTGATATGCAGAGAAATATTTCATCATAACGAATGTAGTTGAAGGCTGTGTTAATTAAGCGTTCAGGGCTCTCTCCAATTAGTGGCTATATTTTTCACCAAATAGTTTTCAACAGAAATTACATCTACATAGTTACTGTTAGCTGTCATATATTAGTAACAATTAACATCCACTACAATAGTTTGTGTACACAGTAACATGCTAAAAGATACTCCTAGTAATGGAATGAAACTACAGAACAAATCAATAATTCTCCATTTTCTAAATCAGCAATGAAAGATAGAAAGAAATGCGGGTTTAAAACACTTGGAAATTCATCTTCTATGCTGGATATAGTTACTGGAGCACTGGTTTTTGGATTTTTTCATTTGGTTGGTTTTGGTTTTTTTATTAAACCTTCACCCTAGAAAAAACATTCTAGGAAAGAAACAACAAGCAAAGATGACAAATTCTGTACAATGACCTTGGAGTCCTATAACAGTTAACACTCTTACTACAAATTGGTACCAGTTAAACATCATTTTTAAACAAAGACTACAAGGAAATATACCAAGTATGATTCAAAAATTATTCTTCATTCCTACTAAAGATTCATCGCAGTAGCCAAAAGTCAGATAAAGACAAAAAAAAGCTCTTGTTTTCAGAGTTTGAACAACTAATATTCTTGGGTCTGTTGGGATGTCCAACTGCTACCTGAATCCCACTAATTCTTGACCTCTACTCCAATACCAAGTTTCACGATCTGCTTATGAGCATTTTATTATGGAATAGAACAATTCAAGATTAAAACACTTTGACTTTATTGAAACACTGCACTTCCATTAAGATAATGTGCTTTTGCTGAATTTTTAGTTAGCCAAAAATGCTGCATTTATTTTATAAAGATAATACTTCTCACTCTCCATCTTGCAGCAGATTCCAAGATGAACCAAAGCTCAAGAGTGTGATACTGAACCTCCCAAATACTTTCAAGAGAAGGCTTTTTTCTTATCTCACATAAGCTGCTCCTTCAAAAAAGTAGTTATGATAGCATGGGGCGGGGGGGGGGAGAAAGGGGAGAGAGTAAACCAATTACAGGCAAAAGAAATGAGAAAAAATGTAGCAAAGTCATAGGAGCAGAGCAAGCAGAGTGAGTCAAGGCAAATTTGGAGCTCAGCCAGGAATCCCTGGATTCCTGTAGCATGCATGCAGGTGTATATCTAAAGTGACAGAAAGAAATAGTAGCACCTTATGAAATCAGTAAAGAAGCTAATGCAAGTGATTAGCAGAGTCCAACAGATCTGTTAACCTTCTCAGCATTTTCAGACACTATGTGGCCTGCACAGCCTGCACCAGTCTCTAGAGTGTATTTTCTATCTCCCTCCCACTCTCACTTAATTAGAGAGTTCATGCTATCCTGAAATCCCCTAAGAACATGCCTTGGTGGCCAGCAGCAGAGTTCAAGAAGCATTTCATGGCTCAGAGCCGGAACTGAGAGCTCACAGTCAGCCTGGTCTCTCACTGGTAATTCTAAACCTCCGTTCCATTGCATAAATCTTTAAACAGCTTAGACACTCTTTCTATTGATCACTGAGAAGGTATTTAACAGGTTTTGTCCAGAAAAAGATTAACTAGCCATGATCTCTTTAGATTAGAAAGGAAACAATTAATTGATACAAGAACCATATAAATTCACGATTACCTGGAGAAGGTTTCTCTCATTACTAGGCAGACAGGTTATGCTCGTTTCTCTACCACTTTTTTTTTTTTTTTTGCTAGGTTACCAATAAAGGCAATGAAGCCTTCCATTTTCCCCTCTCCTTCAGTACTTCTGGTGCACTAAAGCTTTAGGGTGCTTAGCGGCCTGAGTTGCAAGGGAAAAGATGGTGTTAGAGTGAAACGGAATCAAAAGCCTATGGTCTCAGCCAGGCTATGAGGTGATGCACATAAGCATCACAAAGCAGAACAAGGAATCATGAGATGTGTACAGTGACAGTTTACTGTTTTTACAACGTTGCATGAATCCACCAGGGATTTTGCACAGAACAGTTTGCTGGGGACCCCTCTTGGTTTTTCTCTCACAGTTCTTAATGGCAATGGAACAAAATACAGCAGGTGGCTGGGGCTCCATCTGGGTCCCCTGTTTAGTAGGATTAAGGAGCAGCAGAAAACCACAGTGAGCCCACATCTTGGATACTACACACAATCAAAGGTAGTATATAGAAGAAATAGAAATAATACAGGAAAGAATAATAAAGTTGATAGGAGACAGGTAGCAGAGTTTGCATGAGGGGAGAAAAGATAGCCTACGACTCTTCAGGTGGCTTTGAATCTGAAGCTCGACCATTTTACTTTATGCTATTACATTTGAAATAACCTCCTCATGCCACTCTTCATTTTCATTCTTTCAACACATTTCCTAATGAGTAACAAAAATAAATTCTTTTTCATACAATGTGTGCTTAAATTACAGCCCTCGTTGCCACAAAACCTTGTGAACATCAAAAGTAGAAACTATGACTGATCAATGAACCCCTGCAGTGGCAGAAGGCTCCAAAGAGACAGGCAAGGGCTTTGTGTTCAGTAAGCTCATGATGGGATGTGGGGAGTGACCGGTCACTCCTGATGCAATGACTGCTGAACTTGCCTCAAAAAAGAGCAGTCCAAAGGGCAGCTTGTAGGCTACATCAGCTGTCTTCCTGGAGTAGCCACACTGGTGAGATGCAGGCTGATACAGACACGGCACAGCCCAATGCAGACTGCAAATAGCGAACAACTAACAAAAAGAACTTAGAAGAGAGCGAAGGGCTTGAGCTGGTTTCAACCCACGTACTCTTTCCCAGCCATTGTACTGGGATCCAGCTGTGCATTGCAATTGTTATATGCTGCTAAGTGCACTTATATTTTGATCTATGTGCACTGCTGCATCCCTATGCTAAATCAAAACCCCATGTCACGTCAGATAACGTCAAATAAGTAAATCAGATACTAAACATCAACCCCTTCACGTGTAGAATATAAAAAATAACCTGGTCAGAGAGAAGTGGACTCTTGGCAATAATGCAGTCCAACGTGGTTAGATCACTTACTGTAAAAAAAGCCTTTAAGGACTATTAAACACCATTATTCAGTACAATCTCTAATCTGAGATTCCCTAACCTGCACCTGAGGGCAAATACCATTTTGTAACGGTTCTTCCCTAAGCTGCTGGGCAGTAAAACACAAGCTGGCCCTTTAGCCTGACCCGGCACATTGGGATGATTCAGAAGCTCTAAAGAAAGTAGCTCTGTTCAGTTTGTTCATTTATCAAGGGTGCAGGGGCACAGGGCATTGACAGTGAAATCTGGTCATTTGAACTCAATTTCTGTCTTCCATATCTAGGTCAGGTTTTGATATGATACAATACAACACATACAGCTTGCATCCCATGACTATTCAAAATATTTGCTAAGTGCTGCAAGAGATCTCTTCAAAGTGTCCGCAGAGTTCTAAATAATATGTCTATTATGATCATCTTAATACGCTCATTTACTAATGTGTTTGTAAAATGTCAACAGATCAAAAAGGGAGAGGTTTTCTTTTTCACACAGACTTTTTTCTTAAGACTTGTCATGTCATGGTCTCTCGGGTCTTCCCGTTCACTAACAGACTAGGCTGAAGTATATGGTTTGGAGGTCAGCAGTCCCTGGTTCTAACACACACATCTGTAAAATACAGATGCGATAACTGGCACTCTCCAGTCCCCCAAGTAAGAAAAACCTGCATATATTTAATAGCCTTTCATTCACTTTATACTCCAGACTTGAATTTGTCTTATTTGTTTTTTTAAAGCGTGAATAATCCCAGGACGTGTCCAAATGCTCAATCGTTATTGCCAAAAGAGGGAGGTATTTCTTCAAACCTGCAGTGTCAGTGAGTCACACAGACAGTTCATTTAGCTGCTTATCACTGTCTGTAGCTCTCTTGATTTCCTATTTCTACATAATCGACATGTTTCTTAGTTAAATATTAAAGAAAGGTTTTCATATGAATTGTCTACGGATAACAATAGCTCTTTTAATGTGTGGAAATGAATCTCAATAAGGCCTACATGACAACATTAGGAGTCTATTTTCTACTGCCTCTTAGCAGTTACTCTGACTGGTTTCACCTCTGTCGCACGCATTGATATAAGAATTACAGCTAAAAGGAATTTATCTGGTTTTGTGGCAGAAAATTTTTATACTATTGTTGCTGAAGACATATGTAAATGTCAAACATGGACATTAGAATAACTTTACTTTTGATGAAAAATTTAGTTTCAAATGAATAAAAAATAAACCAAAGATTAAACTAGGCAGAAAACAAATGAAATTTTACCTTATTTTGTGACAGTTAATAAATCAACTTCAAACAAATTAGTGCACTTGCTCATAACAATCCTGCTTGAAAAATAATCTTCTGAGTTCATGGGAAGTGAAGGTTTAGTGAACAAACTTTATTTCTATGTTTTCACAAAGAAGTATGAAACAAAACACTTCCTGCATATGTCTATGGACTCACACCTTCATGTTAAAGCTTGCCATAATCAACAAGCAGAACATTTGACAAATTCCATTTGCTATTTCTTTTTTTTTTAATCTCTTGTCACTCCACAATTCATCATGCTAAAAGCTTTGATCCCTAGTGTTGAACAGACATGAATTTCCTAAATGACTAAAACTTATGGCCAAGTGTTTCCTTTTAGAGCTGTATGTAAATGCAATGTTAGATTTTATTTTTGTAATCTCTTTAATCAGAAACAAGGGAATTAGCCAGCTGTTTGGAACTCATGTTAAGATGTAATTAAGCATCTGATTGAATTTCTGTGCATATCAAATAGCAAAGGCTAGTATTTGCACACAAGACAGATCGCTTTCATTAAAACAAAAATCTTCTCACCAAATGACAACAGAAAGGGTTTACTCCAATGGTTTGTCTCTGAGATATCCCTCCGCAAGAAAGCGCACATCAGAATGGCAAAAAAATTTGCTTTATGTGTCAATCATACCAACAGAATTCCTTACTGAGTGACACCTACCTTTCCCTTACATCTGTACTGCATGCTACTGCAATACGCTAAGGAATTGCCTGTCTTGCAGGCTTCACAGAGGGTGAAAAAAAAAAAATCCCACAAATTATCAATTACTCCAATGTGGAAATAAGCTTTACTGCCACCTGTGTTTGTTTCATTTTTATCTATTTATTTGGTGGGAAGTAGTTTTTGGTGTTTAATTTCTAGTGAAAGACCTATTAAAAAGTATTACTGCTGAGGTTTATGTACACATCTCGCATATAGCCAGGATTATTTTATGCATTAAAGCAAAAACCAGATTTTCTCCTTTACACGGGAGATTGTCCAGAGGTGAATATTGAGAAAGATAAAAATGTTGGGTTTTAATACTAACAGACGAGTACAATAATGAGCCAAAAAGAAAACACAGTCTTAGGATATAGCATGAATCTGGGTGAACGAATCATTAGAGAAAATGGCTTCTGTAAGTAATTTCGTCTCAAGAGAAGTAGGAGCAGCTCCCTGACTATTGTAATCAACTCTGATTTGGGTGAAAGCTTCCATATTCCCTTTATGCTAGCTAGGAACAAAGTAGAGGCAGGAAGGTAGGATAGATAGTTATGCTCTTTGTCTCCTCAGTTTCCAAGGGTGGAAGTAGAGTTTAATCACGGAGTTACCCTCTGCCCACGGCATTTCTGTACTCTCTCACTGCTCAAGGGATGGGGGAATGGAGGGACACTGACTCTTCTAGAAACAGTCTGTGTGTGCTCCACTACAGTCCCCTCTCCCAAGGACTTTCACTTGAGGGACATACGTGGTAAGCACCTGACCAGGGAGCCGTGTCACATCAGTTTGCAGCATGAAGCGCCAGAGCTGAGCGCCACCGGACGACACGACTCCTAAGACACCAAACTGGTGCACCCAGTGTCGCCCAGCCTTATTCATGCCCCACGTGGAGGTGTATTGATGTGCAATACACACAGCATAACCCTAAAAGATCCTAATGTGGACAACTGAGGCAGACAGCAAGGTGGAGTAGAGAGTATGCAGAAAACGCAAATATCTTAGGTAAAGGGATTTAAGGAGTACCTGGCTTGGGGATCTGCACACTCACTAGATCTAAGCACACTATTGACACTCCCCAAATTTTCCTATTCCTACCTTCTATTGTACACTACACAGAAGGAATATATTGCTTGAAGAGCTACTATGCAACACGCAGAAAAGTCCGGATGCGGCCAGTGGTTGAAAATTCAGAGGAAAGGAACATCACAGCGCACCAGACTACATGTGCGATTCAAGTGCATTGCTTCAGCTTCTGAGCAGATACAAAAAAATCCTTGTCTATGACTGTTTTACTAACCCTCTATAAATTAACAAGTATGATAAAATTTAAAAAACATCTAAAAGTCACAAGTGTTTGGAGAGGTATTTTAACATGAACTTGAAAGAGACAGAATTTTGGCACTTTGGTTATTTTCTGCAGAGCTGTCTCATTCAGTTTATCAGTATGGGGTTTTGTAAGTTAAATAACTTTCACTTAAGGAATTTTTTAGGAAGTGTTTGGTAGAAAGTTTTCAGGTTTTGAAACAATAACAACTTCAAAAGGTTGGGCAAAGTCTTCCAAAGAATAGCCAAAGTGGTTTTAATTAGAAAATCGCCATTTAACAGAAAATTGCAATTATTTTAATTAAATTCTGTCTAGTCTAGCTAATATAAGGAAGATATACATGCCTAGAAGAAAAAGCTAATATCGGCATATTATCACAATTTCGATGAGATTCAATTTAAAAATTTTGAGCAACTATTATTGCTTATACCAAATATCTACATGACCAGAAGAAAATGCCATGGACAAAAGAAACTACTGCTAGCTTTGACTTTTTATTTTTGTGTCTTTTTTTTCCTTCTTTCCTAGAACAAAAATTAGAGACATTATCTTGCCCAACATAATCTACACACAAAATTAAAATTACACTCTCACAGCTACTCTGTAGCACTGGGCAGCAAACACAGCTCTGCAAATAAAGCACATTGTGGTAGGTAAGATTTGCTTTTCCCAAATTCTGGTGCTTTTTGCAGTATTTAAACATTATTCTAAAACAGCAATTGCTATCACAGGAGAGACATTACTCAGTCACCATTTGGAGAAGGTATTCTTCAGAAAGTAACTGCTTTATGACACTAACTTTGGCTAAAACATTTGTTAAGGTTTGATCTGCACGAAGAGAGGTTTTTTAAACTTCATACATATCGCTCTCCATGCCTTTAATTTGATAAAACTAGATTAAAAAAAATGAAAGAGTCTGTTCTTTTGCATGAGTTTGTTAGCATTTTCCTGAGACTTCACCAGAGCTGCATTCAGCCTAGATCCTTATAATCTTTACTGTGAGACTGATTCCACTACTCACTCTTGCTCCTCAGGTGCTTTCTGCAACACAAATACCTGGATCTCTTGGGATGGAACAAGGTCCAGTTGAGAACTATCTCAGTGAAAAGCAAGAAGAAAACTGGCCCATTGCTATGAAGCTAGGAAGTTAGCTGGTACTGCACAGCTTTGCATTATAGCTTTAAATGCTCAGGTTCTGGAGTCACATGATTCTGTGAAGCTCTGAACCTTTTTTTATTAATTTGTCTGAAGAGACTGAAAAAACCGTGAAGCTCAAACACAAAGAATCCAAGTCACTGAAAAGGAAAATAAACGACATTTTTTCTTAGTCTACCTCATGATTTTTTAAAGCTTTGGATAGACAGTGTTGCATGTATATGATACTTTCAGTTTTAATCACTTTTATTAATAAGTTTTATTATAGTTTCCAAGTGAAGAGCAAATAACAAATCAAAGATTAATTCTGATGCCACTGCGCTTCAGGTTAGATAGGGAACCCTCAGGCAGCCCATATTGATTCTAGGAATGATTCCATAAAGGATTACCAAAGCAGGACTGCACACATTTCCTGAAGTCTCAGATCCTTTTCCCTCTTTTATTTCAGCGTTTATCCCTAAATAATTTTCTCAAGCCAAAACAAATCACAGGAACCTCCCCTCCTCTCTTTCTTAGAAGGCCTTAAAACACAGTTTAAGTCTTTGTTCACAGGTTAGTACAATACTTGCCGGTATATCGGAAATGCCTTGTTCTTTGTATGCTGCTAGTGGTTGGAAATTGAACCATACTAAAAATGGAGCTTCTTAATTTTATTTTTGTTTTCTTTGAAATGGAGCTGATTTTACTTCCTGCAATGGCATCATATGTATTTCAGTCACACTTCACCTGGGGCGGGGGGGGGGGAGGCTCAAGTATTTGTTGCCTTGGCAACACCCTGCTTAATGTGTTTCATTTTGCCTCTGGTCTCCTTTTGTGAGCGTGAACTTAAAAAAAAAGAGCAAAAAGTAATACATCACACTTTTTTTCCTAACCAAAATCCTATGAAAGTAAATGCTAATAGCAATACCATCATAGGAGTGATCATTTCCTAGACAAAGCGTGAAAACAATATACATTATAGAAAAAAGACACTCTGTTCTCTCAGAACTGAACTCAGATGTTCGGTATTTTTAGCTTATTGACAACACCAGATGCTGTTTCCTTTAGTGGATAAATACCTTTTTTTCCCTTTTCTGAAGAAAAATGTTATTAATTTTATAATATTTACATAACTTTGTACATATATGTGTATTTTATTACAATAAATATTAAAATAATTTCTTCAAATTACTGCTTTCATATTCTATACCTCTGTCAGTATCTTCAGTGAGATCATTGACAACTTTCAGAACACAGTGACTTTGCTGCTCTCTCAACACCTTTTAGCAATGAATAGGGCCAACGGCACTGTCTTGCTGCACTAGTATGTGCATACACTTATTTACACATAATATACATGTGTATGCATACAGGTATGTGTATATATATATAAATATATATATACATATATATACATATACACACACACACACATGTAAAATACCTTAACATGAGATAGAGTCCAAGTACTGTTAGGAAGAGCTTAATATAGCACCTGATCAGTAACTGAGGTTGACATGTAGCTAGTCGCTAACCAGCTTGGCTCGTTTGTTGTTATTTTATCAGTCACCAGCAGGACAAGTGAATCTTCCAACTATATGAATAACAACTTTTACACAGGAAGTTTTGGGGCTGTGTGTGTGCATGACAGTGGCCATGAGCATGTGCAGCATACTCCCGTCCATCCAAAGTACCAAGGATGCACAGCAAATCTTCTCAGTCTTTCCTGAAATGACTGTGTTGGTTTGGTTTTTACCCTAGCATCCGCATGATAAGCATAATGCCAAGTCTACAACTTGATAATGAGCACATCCTCAAGGTATGAGGAACTGTTTGCTTCTCTGCCAATGAAGAGAGTGTAACATCTAACACATAAAGAATGCTCTGAGAAGAATGGGCCTTTTTCATAGAATCACAGAATCATTAAGGTTGGAAGAGACCTGAAGGATCACCTAGTCCAACCGTTCCCCCTCCCCACCTATTACCCACTAAACCATGTCCCTAAGTACCACATCCAACCTTTCTTTAAACACCCCCAGGGACGGTGACTCCACCACCTCCCTGGGCAACCCGTTCCAATGCCCGACCACTCTTTCTGAGAAGAAATTTCTCCTCATCTCCAACCTAAACCTTCCCTGGCACAGCTTGCAGCCGTTCCCCCTTGTCCTGTCACTTTTTATCACAAAAGACAATGGTATGTTTTATGTATGTATGAATATGTTAAAGAAAAATTAGTTTTCAGGTGGTTTATTAAAAAAATGTTAAAACAGTGAGGAATATTTTTGTACTGACTGAGATTAACATTGGGTCTAAAATGAAAGCACACCAAGAGATGTAGGTACTCTCATTAAACTTTTCTGCAGGTGAAAATACAATAGCATTATTTTCATGGCATTACAAAACAGCATATAAAGACAACATTTTCTGCTTAGCCAAGTTCTTGATTGAGCTCTTCATAATCAAGGAATCCGACTTAAATTCAGTGCTTCCTCATTTTTTAAAAGTCTGCTAAAATCTTGTTCTTTAAGTTTAGAAAATACAAAGAAACAACCACCACACTTGACACTGCACAGCTAAACTTCAGAACTAGGGAAATAGTAAAATTTACAGTTTTCTTTGCACCTGTAATCAAGCACATGAACTGGACATAACTTCAGTACTACAGCCTTTACTTACATGGCAGTAGTTGTTCACAGAGTCTTGTGTCACTTTCTGCAAAGAGTCCACTTTACAGATAAAACTGAACCCTTATGAATTCAAAGAAAGAGTTTTCTGTCAAGTACATTTCCTTTGTTATTGGAGTTGGAAAGCGTGAACAAGGTACAGAGGCAAGAGCAGAAAGAGCAGTTCTGGGGTTAAACTTGCCAAAAGAAATGGAATGGAGCCCTGTCTTACGTGGTGACAGCCAAGTCACTTAAAGCTGAGCTCTCAATAGTGATGGCTCTCTGTCCATGGCTCTTACTCAGGTTCACATGCAGCTACGTAACACCTGATTCCCAAGACTGCCACGCACTCGCAGCTGCAAATGAAGACAATGAGACCTGTGCTCCAATTGTTTCAAAAGATACAAAAACTAGGTCCAAGGCGTATCCTGTGGAAGGTATGAAGTAGCTACTTCTGATCTAATCCTCTTTGCATTTCAGAACTTCATTTATAAATCAGGACAACAACAGTCCTTTTACCTTGCTGGAGTCATGTGAATCTAGGTTCAACAATATTTCTAAATCTTTTGGATACTTTTGGCTCATGATATATATACACACAGCCTTTTGGATGAGCAAACTGGAAAAGACTGTTGGAAAATTAATTGCTGTCTTGAAAGCTAAGCAGTAAATTCAGCCTACATCCATACAACCAAGAACATTAAATGAGTACTACTGATTGGTTTAATTGCCCTTCAATTTGTCACATTTCTATCCTTCATAATAGCTATTGGCTTTACATGAGTATTTCAGAAAGAGTAGCTGATGACATGGTTTGGCACACGGATTATATGAGCGTGCATTTGGGATTGTCACTCATGGGTAGCTAAATCAAAAAATAATTGTGTAGATGAGTCTGAACAAATGAAAACAACTTGTTTCTGTTACAGTGTTATGTGTTTTATATATAATGAACAGACCAATAAAATTATTTGACAAGCGCCTAAGAGGTTTTATTAATTTTTAATTTCAACTATTATACTTATCTTGCCATATGCAATATAATTTAGTTCTGCAAAATGCACACAACTTTTATTTGAGTCTACTTGACTTAGCCTGAGTGGATCAAAAAGGTCTGAATGATAAGGTTCTCTCCCTCTATTTAAAATATAGAAGAGAAAATGTTACGATCTTGTTTTTAAATACAAAGTTTTATGTAGAGACCTTCCAGGCTGCACCATTTCCCAGCTACAATGAATGCTATGCTGTGCATGCTCTGTTGAAAATCGAGATCTACTTTTTTAACATTCAAAAACCATCTAACTCACACAAACTTTATTAAAAACAATGATAAATTATTCCTTCCCCTGTAACAATATATATTTTTCTCTGTTTCTTTGATTTTATCTTACAGTTCCAGCAGCAATATTAAGTTCAGTGGAAACTTAACAAAGCCATAACTGCATCGATTGCTCCTACTCATGCATGTTTCCCTTTGGGGTTGAAATCTCTATTGCTCTTTGAAAGAGTTCTTACAATTAAAGACTGTGCTTGCCACCATACACTCACTCTCTCCCACACACAGTGCACACACGAAGTTGGAAAACTTCTGGCAGCAAGCAAAAGGATTAACTTTTTTAAAAAGGAACATCATACTTAGCTCTGCGAAGTTATATCTATTTGTCAAACAATTGAACACAAAGACGAGTTCATGCAATTAATATTGCATCCCAGCAATTCATAAAACAGTGCTGATCTTTAACTGGAAAGTTGATCATCTATTTATGTCCTCACCATAAACCCGTAGAAATTGACACAAACCCAAGTTTTTTGGTTTTGTTTGCTATATACAGTTTCCTGGTAGCTTCTGGCCACATCGCTATCAACAACAGCTTTTCTCCATCAGCAAATTATCTGGCAGTAAACTGGACATATAGTGTCTTTAATGTTGACTTACGAGGACTGACAGCTAAACATGCTATTACTCGGGGCTGACCATATACCCTTAAGTGCATAAAATGAACGGAATATAGAAGATACAGAGCAGCATATTTTCCAGAAAGCAGCATACTAAAACATTTCATCTCTGCTATTAAAGGCATGATACAAGTGTCATGAAGAAGTTGCTCATATGTTTAAGCTGTCACTAAATTGATTAATGACTAAGAGGAGGTGAACAGTTCAGCAGAGTTAACTCTGAATCTAATACGTGCCAAGGCACTAGCATTTGCTGAACAGAAACGATCTTGTTTTTATTAGGTAGGCTCAGATTTGATGGGATGAACCATTCACCCAGACATAGTCATAACTCAAGAGAACTATAAACAACAAGAAAATGTCTTTTCTACTTTTGGCATTTTGTACATAAATGGACAAACATAATATGGGTCAAATCCTGCTCTTTGTATTTAGAATTAAAACTCTTGAAAACAGAATACTAAAAAAGTTACTTAATTAATATACTCTCAACAGAGTAGAAGTAGTCATCTACCACAATGCTGCACAGTTTCCCCATTAAATCATCTTAGGAAAAGAAATAATTCAAATAAGGAGCCTTTTTGAAGATAAGTGAAATGGGGAATGTTCAAAACCATATCCACAGAGCTCTATGCTTCATTTCACAATACCCTTAGGTTTCTTTACCTATGGAGCACTGGGCCATCAACAGTTTCCCTCCTGGCACATTTTTGGGTATGAATAAACATGTAGCCTGAGGAGGGAATTTGCCCACCTCCTTCCTTGTCTCTCTCTAACTGAGACACATGAAATATGCAGGATCTAAAGAATGAATGTTTAAAGGGCACTGAAAGGACAATTTAGAAGTATATTTGCAGTTTCTAGAAAGATGTTTTTAATCACTCATCATTAACTACAGTTATCACATCAATCTGTAATAGTGAGAACCAGTAAGGATATGGACCATGGCCAAGTATACGGGTAGATGAAGAAAAGGACTACGGAGAATTTAGAAGAAATAGGTTAGATAGAAAACAATAGAACTGTATTATATGATAAAGAGCAACAGAGGTAAAATCTGACAAATTGCTTAAATATTCTCAATGTAAATTCTGAAAAGCAACATAAAAAAGCACAAAATAATGAAAATATATATCCACTATCTCAAAACTTATTAATAATCTTTCAGTTGTTACCAATTGTATAGGTACTGCCAATCTGTAATAACTAATAATGTGGAATAATTAATAATTAATGTTTAATAATTAATTAGCTTATTCGGGAAGGATCAGTGCTTATTATGATCTATTTGAAGGAGCAGTAGCTGTCAGCCTTCTCATCCCCTAAGACTGGTAAAGCGTATCCATTTCCATACGCGATTATAATTACTTGTTTAAAGGCAGGCATCGTAGGCATTAATTAGAATCATTATGATACTATACAAGCATATACATATCTTATGAGACTCATGCCTGAAAACTTTGACGTTCCAACTGAAAGGAACAAAATGTTTATGAAACAAACAAAGGGAAAATTAAGACTGTCGGAGAGTTCAATCAGAAATTCTTGTGCTTACAAAAGCAAACATATCCATAAATAATATACTCTTTACTCTGTAATATATTTTCAAATGCCAGCTATTTGATCTATTTTTCATTAGTTTATCACGAATATCACCACTGAAATATATTCTGATGCAAAGTAATGTTCACAGTAAAAAGTGAACTGCCTCTACCTGCAGTTACGTTGGAAACTTTCAGAAGTACAGGCTCCAGTAGACCTGTCTTGAGAGGGAAGCGTATGCACTGCAGTTACAATGCGAAACATTGCCAGAAGTGACTCTCTATTCACTATAGCTAAGCCTTAAACAAATGCAAGTGTAAAATTTGAGAATCAGATCAGTCTGTTAACACAGAGATGTGTATCCTGTGACATTTAAGGACACTATATAAATTCCAATAACCAAGTTAAATTAACATGTAGAAATTATGTATGAATATCTGAAAGTACTTTAAACCTGATTAATGAAGCTTGGAAGATAATTACATTAGGAAACCAGTAGCATTAAAGAAAGATAATTCTGTATAAAAGAACAAAATTCATCAAAATTTTTAACAAATGAATGAAGGATTAAAGATAAAAATCCAATTCAACTGCAGTCTGTGGCCCAAATCCAGCAAACCACTTAAAAGCATAACTTTAGTTTTATCAAAGTTAACAGACCTCATCAATCTAAAGATAAGCATCTGCCTAAGGCACTTCCTAGACTGGGGCTTGTGGATTCTGCGTAACTGCATTGGAACATAACTCATTTGCCTTGCATTAATTACATACATTAACTAATCATTAAAATATTACCTATCAAAACAAAGTGTACTCTAAAAGGCTTTAGTGAAATACAAATGTTTATGTTTCTGTCACTGTTACGTGCAGCATGATCTGGAAAATTTTCCAGGAATCTAAATCGGAGATCTCTGATCTCTAATCACAGAAAGAGAGGATCCATATTGCAACCTTTCTTTCATAATTTATGCTTCTTAGATGCATATATATCTACCGTAAAAAAATAATATTTCTGTGATGGTTGAATAGAATTTAAAGATGGTTGCTTTGCCAGCATTTAGCTTTTGCTTCAGCTTTTTATAACAGAAGAAATCTCTTAAAAAAAAAAAAGGTCATATTTTTGGGATAGTAATAAGGCCACTAGCATTGGCTCTGCACGTCAGTAGAGACCTCCGCTGAAAACTGAAGAGTCAATGATACTGATAATTATGTTTTACATTCAAGATATAGCTTAGAGAACAAGTACTGCCTTTAGGAGGAGGCATTTCTAGATGTGATAGTTGACGATTTCTTCAGCACTGACTCACCAGCTGGTGACACTATTTTAGAAATGGCTTCAATAAGAACAAACAAACAGAACAAGGACTGTAAAAATAACCTTGATCAACCGTATGTTGATTAACTCTAGAGACAGGCACTTAAACTAAAATGCACTTGTAAACGAATGCTTAAGAATAACGAACTCATTATGGAAAAAGTACAGTAGAAAAACCCCAAGAGCAGACTATGCTATTGCTCTGGAATGTTGAAGACAAAGATGAAAAACAGAAATTGTTTTCCAGTTAAGAGGTAACTCTATCAGAGAATGGGCCCAGACAGCACTAGCAGCAAATACAGGTTGACTTCATCTGGTGGCTTGGTGAGTTGGTGTTTGATTCATTAAGGAGAAGGCTGTGGTGGTGGTGGTCTTCTCTTCTTATAACTGTCCATATCTAGAGCAGGAAAGTCCCTAGAAATATTATAGTTCCTTTTCTATTTGAGCAGTTTCAGCACATGATATTTTATCTCAGGGAAGTGACAAATGTTTGAAGCATTAATACCTGTAAAGAACAGGTATGGACTGGACACGTTCTCAATTCAACCCTTTTTAAAAGGAGCAGGGCTAAAATCCAAAGATTACAAAGATGTCCTCACCACCAGATTAGACAAGAATGCCTTCTAAAACACAGGTGTTGTCACCTGAACCCCAGCAGAGACATTTTAACTATATTGCATATAGGGAGACATGTCAGAATGTAATGGAGATTCTGCTTTGCATAGTATCATGTATAGTTTTTACACAACCATAATGTGAAAATATATAGAATATATAGGAACATTTGGGGGGTTTTCTTTTTTTTTTTTTTTTTCATTTCATTAAAACTGAACAATAAAATGTGTTCACAGAAAATGCACAAAACATTACTCAACAGAAACAACTACCCTTATGGAAAAAAGCTATATAGAACTTAAACTGTCCAACAAATTAACCTAAGTAACCAAATGTTAAATCTTATAAAAAAGAATACGCATTGAAAATTACTCCACTTTTCAGTTACATTTTTGATAATTCAGCATTTTGCGTGCACACTAATTTAGTTAACTTGTAAAAAGCCTTGATGGGTAGGACCTAGGCAATGTGTTCAGTGGAACTTGGATGTAACATCTCTCTCTTTCCAGATGGTGGCTCAGACAGGAAATAACACTGTAATGATGCAACTTCAGAGGACGTATAGAATCAGAAACTGCCAATTTCTCCCTCACAAAAAAATGCTTTGTAATGTGTAATTCTATTTGAGATTCATTGCTGTGAAAGCACTGCTTGTCTACACTGCCAATATTCAATTGATTATTTTGGAAAGCGTTTAGGTTAGGGTGTGTTTGACGCTGTAGCACTTTAATTAATGCATATTCCATTCCACTCTAAAAAACCATTCTCTTTACAGCAAGGTCAAGAAACAAATAAGCAGACTCACCTACAAAATCCACTATATATCTATTATTCTCAACTGTAGTAATTCTAACAATTCCATTATCTAATGTATCAGATAAACTGTGTTGCAGTCCTTTCCTTTATAAGAACTGGAACACTTTTGGTGTTTCAGGAAGTTCTTACTCATATAGCCTCTACAAAGACTATAATATTTATTTCAATAGTGAAAAATGTTTTAAATATAGAGTAAGCATAGCTTTCAAATAAAATGCACCTCAGTCACTTTGTCTCAAGTTGCCCAGCTGCGTTTTAAAATTATTTTTAGCTCATATAGTCATAACTGAGGAAAAAGAAATTATTTCAAAAAACAAAAGGAAACATGGCTTTGCAAAGTGTTTCTTTCCTTCCTTTTGTAAGTCAAAAAGAGACTGCTAGTTCAGCAGGTGTGAAATTCCAGTTTAAGTACGAGCTACTATAATTTCACAGCTGAATCACAGAGTTGCTACAGAGTCCCCATTGAGCAAATTTCACATTTGCATGCATTCAAGGTCATTACCGAAGGTGATCGAAATGAGACTCGACACCTCCATTTATTTATTGTCAGAGAGCGGGTCTGAAATTTACACTGACTCTAATCATTCTGATTCCACGTCTAAGTCAAGGTTATTGCAGTTTTTTCTTGCCTTGTCAAAGAAGAATTTCCACTTCTAAAACACCAGCTTTCAATAATTCCCGTCTTTGATCAGATTTCAAGCTCAATAATTCTGACACAGATACTATGCAATCTGCTTGTACATCACTTCATCAATTCATGTTACCTCTCATTGGATTAAAACAGCATGCTTTTCTTATCTTTACTACACTCCTGAATACTTCATTGGGTGATGCACCTCAACATCTTAAAGAACACAGAAGACAGTTTAAAATGCATACAAACATGTGTCTGTGTTTAAAAATACAACCCCCGATTTGTATACATATATATCTACACATATATGCACATGGTATATATAATATACATTCATAAAGATGTAAGCATGCATATATAGACGCTCATATAACAAGAGAGAATTTAGACTCTATACCCAGATAGAAAAGACAGACTATGTGTGATGACTAACAGAAATTTGAATAATAGTTACAGCAGACACTCTATAATGAGAATGAAAATCACTTAAATACTGAAGTGTGCAGAAAGTCTTACTGATTCATGACTTATAATGAAAAATAATTCTGCTCAATAACTGTTTTTGAAAGCAAAGTCCTGGACTTCTGAAAAGTATGTTCCGGGAAAAATCAGTATATTTAGTCTTAGTTTGATTAGTATCAAAATAAGAAAATTTCACAGGTCTGTAAGCCGTTCATATGAATGTGTTTTATCTTCGTTACACAGAGGGAAAAACTCCTGCAAAGAAAAATTACAATACTTGTCCAAAATGACACAATGATCCAGAAGTGCTGAGAAGCCACCACAGACTTCTTTGTGCAATTCCTTACTCTAAACGTTACATGAGTATATCTACTCTTCCTTTCAGGCCTTTGTCAAGTTCCAGGAGTCAATAATTTAATTTCTTTGCTAGTATCCTGATACAGCTCTTGAAGCCTACAGGTTTGGCGGTTCACTTTAATTGCATGTTTTGCAGGCTTTGACCCTGAACTTGGAACATGCTTAATTTAGTCTATTACCATACACAACTAGTATGAAATAAATTTATGATGTCAGACTAATTCATGAAGTCAAATCACCCAAATTTTTAAGGTCCAGCTATATTTTCTTGGATTATCTCCCATGGTTAGATAATCTCTAAACAGACTAGAGAGGCAACTGCTATCAATTGATTTCCTTTCACTCATTAAAAAGCTTTCTGTTGAGCTGAAAAATAAGCAGTGAATTGATAAGTGTGAAATCAATTCCTTTTACTCTTTGCAGGCCAAAGATAAATACTTGTAATAGACTTAGAAGTTACAAGATATGGCTAACTTTTGATCCTTGTACTCTCTGTACTGCACTATATGTCAAAGTTATCAATCAGAGTTTGTCTAATTCAAAGATGCATTTCTCTTTCCTAAGAAAATTAAGTTTAAATGTCACTATAAGAAAGCATAAGGAAGAACATCAATAAATAGTCATTTGGCCACTGCATCTATACAAACTGATTTTCCACTGAGCATTTTGCTGAGCTTAATATAGTATATTCTTAATGTTACATGTTTAAGAACTTTTTTAGGTATGCTGAAATATATAATCGCTGTAGTATGTGACTTTTTCAGTTACTACTATGGTTATTCTCACGCACACTTATGACTCAGGAATTATTACTGTCTAACCTTACAGAATAACTGAAAATAACATAGCAGTATTAAATGAACTGAATTAAGCTGTACAAGCAGTCTACACAAAGACCAAGAATAGAATACTCATCAGTGAGTGCTTTACCCATGGGCATTTACTGATACTTCCTCTGAGAGACATTATCTATGCATCAAGGATGTGTTCAGTAATACTTGCCAGGAATAGGGGAAACATTTATTCAGGATAAACAGTTTTTAACCTTGTTTATAAATAAATATTTCTATTGACAGTTAAATTAATCGTTTTCACCCATGAAAAATTTAAAATAATGACTTAATAAACTTAGATACAATTTCCCAATCTTTTCTGGTTTCAGCCCATTCAAAACTAAGGATCTCATTCATTAGCCTTGTTTTAACAACTCTAAGAAAGCCGACTTCCCTGACTGTATAGGGCAGTACAAATGATTTGCAGAAAGCCAATACTGGCTAAAAAGATCAGAGGAACATCCCAAATATCCTCTGGTCCCTTTCCAGCTTTCCTTCAGGAATATCACTTCCACAAAAGGGTTCAGAAACTTTAAACATGATGCTCTTTAGGGCCTCTAAGAAAACTTTTATCAGATATGGAATCATATGTTAATATGACATATCATACTGATAGCGCTGATACGTTAACAATAAAATATTTAATGTTAATTTTATTAATTAGAAAAAAATATAATAATATCTTATTGCATTTGATCTTTTTATATTAAGTGAAACAAAAATATAAAGTCACTAGCATTATTGACACGTTAGAAAGAATCATACTGAAAATGTATAAAATATATTTGAAATTTACAACATTTATTTGAATTTTTTTTTTAAATCAGAAAACTACTCAGTTGAGTTTTCTTTTCTTTTTAGCAACACTAAAACAAAACGCAATCTGTTTCATAATTAAACATTGGCTGATGGTTTTCCTGCCTCCAAGTGTTATGGGACTAATTTATTTAAGGCTGCAGTGGAAGTTTTTTGGGTCCAATGTTGTCTTTCCCTGGTCATCTCATTGTTGACAGCATGGTGGATGACACAAGACACATGGAACTCAAATTCCGTCTTTAATAAGAAATCTAAGATGTTACGAGTTAGCATTTTGCACCTATGGAGATTAGCAAATATGTAAGTGGTTCACCACTTACCACAGTAATGACTTTGATCAGAAAACACTGCCAGAATTCTATGGTCCAGCTGCGCACACAAGCACAGAGCTGGGGCTCATTCCTGGTATCAGCTTTAAGAGATTATGTAGCTAACATTACCATTGATCTCTAAAAGGTGCTATCTAGTTTCTTAATGAACTTTAGATATTTCTAAGGTTCAGATTTCTTCTTTTAAGAATCAGATAATTCTAGAAACATTTACAGAATCTTTCCAGGATTCATTATTCTTGTGTGGTTACAGTAGTGAATTAAACATGCTACTGAGCTCCTTCAACATGGTGCAACATTTGTCTGTGCTAGCAAACTGTTTTACCCTCCAAAGGCAGAGGAACTGCAGAGACTCTTCTCTGGCCGATGCTAACTGCTCAGCCATGCCTGGGGACCACCGAGGCTTCTGGCTGGCCCAGGCCAATGCCCCTGCTACGGGCTGAGCCAGGTATTCATCAGCACAAACTCCCAGATTTCGGTGGCCAGGAATGTTCTCCTGAGAATAATTTAGCAAGACAGGCAGAGTCTTACATATGTAATTTCCAGTACTACCAAAATTTTCAGATGTGACAAGTGTTTTGTATCTCCCTTTCAGGATACCTAGTTTGTAAACTGAGCTTTGATTTTCAGAAACACAGCGCATTTTCCCCACTGAAATATAGTGTACCAAATAATTTCTCAGGGTAGCGTTCTCCTATCAGTCCTGAATATCATTCTTGAAACTGTTATGCAGCCAGTATATGCTAATAAAATGGTAAGAGTTGTGGGGAGCATCTTCAATTTTGCTTTAAAATGCAATAAGACTCTTAAATTCCTACTTAAACCAACGTTCAACTTTACAAAAGGTCTAAGCACTCAACAGGTTGCAATAACTTCAGAAGACTTTGGATTACAACCTCTCAGCCATTACTAGATTATATTAACATCTGATAGTAGTTATGTAATATGATATTTTGCAAATCTTTTTCTATAATACAAAGCCTTTAAAAAAAAGTATAAGAAACAACTAAATCAAACACAAGTCACAAAATCCTAAAATTTCCAGATGTTTTAAAATTACCTTTCATAAAATACCCGATGAGAACTTGCTGCTAAACGATATGTGACATAGAGTGACACTATATCCCTTTTTAAAAAGACAGAAAACATAAAAATGGGGGTCACACTGTTCTTCTTTTTAAAATATATTGCACATGATAAAATAATTCCTGAAGTCCTGACAACTTATTTTCTGAGAGTGAAATTGATTTGTGCTCCTTTCCCATTGATTTTATGACAGCAAGGTGAGAAATATCTGAAATGTATTGATACTCAATGATTAGAAGGAAAATATGTCTTCTGAATACAAGCATCGGTTTTATTCATCTACCTGTTGGTCCAAGGGTTTTTTGTTAGTTTGCTTTTGTAGAAGAAATAATTTTAACTTGAGTTCTAGGATACATTTTTGAAAATCAAAATGCGATATATATAAGTCCATCAAGAAAACACTTCTTAAAAAATAAAATAAAATAAATTCAAGCTGTCTCAGAAAGTGAATGAGCAAACGGTACCTTTGAAACTGGATTTACAGAATAGCGCTTTCTTTATAGACTCATTTTCTTACAGACTTTTAAAGCCAGTGCCTACTTGCTTATCTTTCCTCCTTTGCCTTGAAGAAGATGCTCCCCAGACTTACCCCAGGAACCCACCTCAGGGTAATGCAGCACAGCCATAGCCCAGGATCAGCATGGTACCTAAGGTATCTTGCTGCTGCTTTATGGTTTTAGCTTCACAACACGCCTGTCAGGAAGTACCATACAGCCCTACTTTTCTGATCTGAAAGCCAGGCAAAGGTATCAGCGTCATAAAAATTTTAGGGACTAAAATAAGTAGAACTGAGGTGACTGAAATTTGTTCTTTTTTTCTTCCAAAAGGGGAAGCAATGAGCTCTTTCTCTATTTGGCTTTGAAGTTCACTTGGTGTCTGGAGCCAATTCCAAAACCGCCCAGAACTGCCTCTGGTCAGGTAGCCCATGCAGTTCAGTTCAACTACCCGAGACTACTCAGTCAGGATCAAGACAACACGGGTTTGTTTCATGCCAGAGTATTTGCTAGACAGAGACCCGTACTTCCAAGCTGTGTGAGCATGCTTCCCTGCACGCCCTTTGGCCACTGGTTTGAGCATCTCATCTGGCAGGAACTACCTGCAGAACCATCATCGTGGCTTAGCCCACCCAGGGAGGATTCAATGCACAAATATCTTCCGAGGACAGAGTAATATTAAAAGATGTACATTAGTATCTTCATTAAAAGAAAGAAATAGCTACAAGAGAATATACGCTGTATTACATAACATTGTGTAAAGGCATGTGCGGGCGCATCCTGACCAACCACAGCGAGTGACAAAGGCAGCTTGTGCTGCTGCTGCTGCGCTTACGCTGGGTACAAACGGTCTAGTGCTGCGTGACTAGAATGAATAGCTTTGGTGTGAAAAGGACCTTTCCATGCATCTTGCAGGTGTCAGAAAGTCTATACAGGGATTATAGAGATAAAGAGACCAATTCACGTTGTTGCTATATGTATTTTCCTACTTTTCTTAGTATGCACAATATGAAGAAAAGAAAAATTATTTCTGTTATCCCGTGACCTCACAAACAACTTTTTAGTTCATCTGCTCCAACCTTACTATTTTTTTTCCCATAAAGACGACACTACACTCTAACATACACATTTACTTCTCAATTGGTTGTATACACTGTAAAACAACTAAGGCACATTCTTGGTGTATCTAAAACACATACTGCTTAAATTTTTTTTAAATCGATAAAACAAGTCTTGCTTAAAATGATTAAGTACAATTAAAAACAGAAAAGAAGAAACAGTTTAACTGAAGAGCTTTCTTTTTCATTGCTTTTAGGTTTTGGGCAGGGAGAAACACAAATGTGAAATAAATGCAGTTGTTTTATAATCCTATTCTTGGCAGTCCGTACTAGCTCAGAAAACTTCTTAAACTACTGAGTTGCAAACTACAGGTCCTTCATTAGCAATTACAGACTATGTAGTATATGAAGGTCAATTCCCAAGTTGAAAAGCCAGTATTGCCATGGTTGTCGCTTGTGGCTCGGTTCTGCTTTGATTGAAGTCAAAAGCGAAATATCTATTGACTTCAGTTAAACAGAATCAGATGCAAGTACATGTGTTAATATAAATGCAAAACAGAATTAGTATGGGAATGGGTGACATGAACACAAGGAAGGCAAAACTCAAAGGAATCTGTAGAGTGAGCCCTGGAAATGTTAAACTTTTATAACTTCACGAGCACATCTGAGCTCTCTGAAATATTCAGGAAGGCTGTGCTTCTGAAGAGCACTGAAATTATTTTGGTGCCTTGGTTATGATAAGCACTAACATTTAAGCTTGTAGCTTCTAGTAATTGTTTTAATGAATTTTGGTTTTCTAAGCATTCAATTTGGCAGAGAAAAAAGGAGAGAAATTCAGGTAATCAGTTAGCTATGTAACACCAACAAAGGTAGACTTGGCAATTTGAAGAACTGGTGTTTTAGAGATATCACTGTAAATACGTACGCTCTGACAAATTTTATATAATTACCTCTTAGCATCAGAAAATCAAAAATCATTACTACCATAAAACTGGTGTTTTCTAAAGTCTAAGACCAGAGCTTTACATTTCGCTGTGCAGTTGGTGAAAATAATAGCTGTGCCATAAATAAATAGGGAGGTTGTTTTATATAGATCTTGCCTAAAATGCTTATACACAAATGGCTCTGCCAAGATCTATCTAGCTCCTACCTTCAACAGCGGCTAATGGTCAATGCCAGTCAGAGTGTGCATTATTGGGTAAAGGTACAGTACTCCTTCCTTAATATGCTTTCCCTATATCCAACAATTATCAAATCATGGACATTCAGTGCTAAAAGTATAACCTGGTATGGAATAGCGCTTTCTCTTCCACTAATTTTTCCTGTCAATTTTTGACATAACATCTTTGGGTAAGGAGTCACCCAGGCTGACTAAATGTTACATAAAAAGAAGAACAAGTTGACTTGCTTGTTTATTTTGGTTATTTTTTTTTTCCACAAATTTTTCTCCTGTAAATATTACCAAACTTATCCTTTTCTTGGATCTGAAAAGCTAGGGGGCAATCATTTCAAGTTCAGTTTCTCAGTTATTAACAGTTTCTGAATCTCCATCCTACCTACCTCTACCCATGTCTCTCAAAGGCTGAAGAGTCCTAATCTGATGGGTCAGTCCTTCTACTCAGTCATACCTACTGTTTTTCTCCAGAATTTTTCCAGCTCTGCTACATGCTTTAGAGATGGTAGGACTAGAACTAACTTCAGACATTATTCAAAATGTTACTACACTAGAGATTTTTATATATACATATTAATGTTATTTGCCTTATTCTATATGCCTTTCCTAATAACACCTAACATTTGATTTGCCCCTTTTTTTTTTTACTGTTATTGAACACTGAACTGACATTTTCATAGAACTGTCAATCGTAACTCCATGATCTCATTTTCTCATTTCCATGTGATAATAGCTAGGAATTCATCGTTAAATATGTAAAGTTGGAATTGTTTATTTCCCATGTGCATCACTTCAAATTTATCTAGATTGCATTTCATCTGCTATTTTACTGCAGTTACTTAATATGGTAATATCTTTATTCAACACATCAAAAAATGGTGTCATCAGTAAATTCTGTCTACTCATACATATCCCCTTTTTCAGTACTAATGAAAATGTTGAACAACCCAGACACGCGTGACTCTGCTGGTGACCTCCCTCCTCTCTGAAGAGCAACCTTTTACTCCTATCTTCTCTTTCCTGACTGACTTGTCTCTGCTTGGAGGATAGAATTCTGCCTTTATGTTTTAGCTTCTTCCTTTCCCCTTTTATTCATTTCTCTGCTCAAATCTCTTCAACATCATCATATAATATTCTACACTGCTGTCCAGATGCCTTCTACAACAAAACCAACACCACTTGAAATTTCTGGACAGAAGGAAGGTTAATACTGCTCACACACAGGGATATATATATATATATATATATATATATCTCACAAACCTAACTCTCAAATGCAAATTCACAGGTTTCATTGTATGTATTTTCTCATAATTATTATGGGGAAAAAAACCCCAAACAACAAATAACAAACCCACACATAAAACCACAAACCATTTTATATCCATCAGTTACATATAAAGGAAATCTGCATGTCAGAAGTAATGAGCCAAAAAATGACGGGCACAAGCTGCAATCCATCACTATTTTAAAGATTTGGGATACTTATTCTGTGAAGAGCCATGTGTGGTGTCACTGCAGATGACACTTATTTTCCCTCCCATAATGCCTTGCCAGTTTCTTAAAAAGAGTTACACCCGTCAATCATATTCCATCTGCACACCTTCAGAATGTGGCTATCTCCAGCTTCAATATATGCTTATTAAAACTATTTTGAATCATTCCACAGCAGAATTCAAGTGTATGTAAGTAAATACATATAATATCATTGACCCTTTCATCATAATATGTTGACAATATTAATCTACTACAAAATTGATTTCCGTCTACCTTTGGCTTTTACTTGGATAGCCCTGAGACTTTCTATTGATATCTGTTTACAGTAAGTGCTATAGGATAAATAAAGGAGGTTATTTTTCCTATTCCCTTCCTCAGATACTGACTCTAACACTAGAATGAAAGTACATGGGGCTTCCCAGCCAATAATTGCTACACAGGTAGTAAGCAAGGGAGTTTGTTTCCTTGCAGATCAGTCCAGTTAATTAGCTTGGATGTACTGCAAGTATTAAATTGCTTTATGGGAAGATGTAAAGTTCTGTACTACTACTCTCATCTTTGCTCCTTTCTTTTGTTCACCTTCCCCTCCTTCTCAACTGTCTTACAAGAAGAATGAGGAGAAAGGGTACTTTTTAGCTGCAGTGTTACTCTCTTTTTCTCTCTGAGATCGGTAAAGCTCTAGACCTGTACCATCTACCTTACTGTTTCCATATGTTAACTCTAATACTAGCACACTACATGGTTCACCAGTCCAGTGGTATAAACAAGACCTGGATCACTATCTACATATACCTTCCCTGTTCTGTGAGGTTGACTGTAAAAAAAACCCACCACAACACAAACAAAAAAATTCAACCTAATCTCATTTCCCTTTGAATGTGACAATACTAATTTTATATTTATTTTTAATAAAGGTAATATATACTTCCAAAATGCATCAAATCTATTGCTTTTTTTCACCCCACTGAGCACTTGATGTTCCTAGTTATCATAGGTATTTCTGTATATGCATGAATAAATAGGCTTTGGATGTCATTTATGAAGTACTTGCTATAATGTTTTCCTTACTGCACTATTATACTCTCCTTTGCTTGCTATTCAAAAGTAATTAAAACCAGAAAGCTCTGAACTAACTTGCATTTAACAGTTCGTTTCAAATAATCTGACATCTTCTATACACCATCTCACATAAACACAAGTTATGTATCCCTGCAATTTTATTAATTTTCCTAGGTGCTTTATCCACACCAGTAATTTTGAACACCTGAATAGATCCCCAAAAGAATAAGTAAAAACATTCCAGTTTCTCAGCTGTTTTCTTACTAGTTTCTTAAACAGATGTTGCTAGCCATCTTTCATTGCTCCCTAACTACAGAGACAAAGCTGGAGGCTGAATCACTACAGCACAGTAAGAGCTGTAAGTAAGAGCACAGACAATGCAAATACGTAGCACAAATATTCATATAAAGATCCAACTCTCTTCTCTGTTCATAAACTATCAGAAGAAATAGAACCAGTAGCAATATAATACTTATTAAACATAACTACATAGAATTTGAAATAATTATTTAAAGATCAACTTCAAAAAAAGACATTGAAATTACTATAATAAAATTTGCAACACTATGCACAAGCACCTGGCAACATGGCAGAAAAACCACAAAAGAAATTTCATTTTTCATTCACAGGCACAGCCCCAATCCTCTGAGTGAGTACATTCATCTTTCACCTGAAATCTTCTTTTAAGTCCTAGAATTAAAAGGAACAGATGAAATATCCTATCTCATCAGCCTTTCCCCACCCTGTACATTAGAGTGGCCACAGTAAGTAAACTGAAAGAAGTAGTATTTTACTCAATTAATTTCATAGCACGAATATAAAAAAGTGGATCATGGTAGCTAAGTAGTAATCCTGCATTCTCTTAATTTATTTTAATGAAAAAATAACAAGAATTGAGATAGTTCAGTACTTCACAATATGACCGGCATCCAAACATACTGTCCATGTCGTCTTTTATTAAAAATGTGGATTAATCACTACAAAAGTATCATTATCTTTCTGGTATATGACAGTTCCACTTTGGAAGGACTGTATGTGAACAGTAATTATGTTTTGAGAAGACATGTTAATAGTTTCTGTTTAAACATTAAAAAGAATTACCAGTAAAGAAATTAAATTGATTCCTCTTGCTATTGTAAATTTTATGGAACATTTTTTCCGACACTACAGATGAACCTACATTATCAGCCTGGTGCACAAAAAAAGCCAGGATCCATCAAGAAGGAGGCAAGTCCTTTATGTTGGTGGGAAATGAGAGACAACAAACTCAGACAGAAAGAAAAGAGATTTGGACTGGATATAATAAAAAACTTTTTCCAAATGAGAACAATCAAGCGTTGAAGGATGTTGCTCAGACAGGTTGTGCAAACTCAGTCTTTGGAGATTTCCAAGAAGTGAATGGACACAGATATGAACAACCCAGTCTGACCTGGTGGGTGACCCTGTTTTGAGCAGGAGGCTGCCCTAGTGACCTCCCAAGGCTGTTCCAGCCTCAACTATTCTACAATTCTGTGACCGTCTGCACTGTCTACAAGCTGGTTATATCATCAGGCTCCCATCTAGGGCATAACCTTGGTTCCCTTGAAAAAAAAAACAACAAGCATTTGGGTGCCCAGGAGTGCTGACACTCATGTATGCACATATACACATATGCACACGCAACACACTCTCTAATGATACCTGATGCAACCATCATTTCCTCAAAAAAATATACTGAGTACTGTGTTTTGATTTATGTTACACACTTATTGAAGTACATAGGATGATTTAACTTGAACAAAAATACTGCCTATAAATGTCTTGTCATTTTACTGTGTTTTGATATCTTCTGAGAAAAAAAATGTGAATATTAAGATAACATGAATAATGCATTAATATATTTTGGAAGGAGATTTCCTTTCATATGGTGACTTCACACTGGTTCAGTGGACAGAAAGAATACAAATATAAGACTTTTAAGATGCATGACGGATAACGCTTAGAAATACGCCAATTCTCCCCCACCTTTAACAAAAGTAACTACGTAGCTTAGCCTGCAGATGGAAATCAGTTATCTGAGAAATGTGTGTCAGGATAGTATTAACAGGAATCATAATGGAACACATTCTGAACACTCAGATGGGAGATAAATATATATTTAAAACCACTATATAGATTATATATCAGTGAAAATTTTAGAAATAGATACATAAAAGTAATTGATGGTACATCCTCACATTTTTCACAGATCTCCTTTCTGTATCCAAGTCTTTCCTGCTTTTAGCTTGAGTGATCAATATTACTTTCTTACTATCCAGTATTTCACTGTTACCTTCTCAGAATCTCTTTTTTTATACCCTTTCACTGTATTGTGCTTCCTCCTCAGTTGGTAATTGTCCAGATAACTGAATTTACTTTATTCTTTCTTGCCTCTTCTTTACCCCTCACTGCATTTACAAGGAAGCACGGGTAGAGAGCACTTTCTCCATTGACACATACAATTACACCTGGCAACTCCCTGGTCTGAGCTCACCTTGTTTTGCTACTGTATTCTATAATACAACAACAACAAAAATGCTCATCCCACAGTTCAGAATCTTTGGTGGTTTTTGGTGGTTTTTTCTGAAGTTTGCTCTTGGATTCAGAGTCCATCAGGAAATTTTCACTTATATAATTGTGATTAATAGGAAAAGCTCAGGAAACAGTGTTCTCAAACTTGACATCACAACAGTGTCCTGCTGAGTCGTACTGTAAAACCCTGAGCTGGTCAACCTTGGTATAATCTGACAGAAACTTGGCTGGCAGAAATGGAATCTCATGTTTAGTGAGGCTCTTCATCGCAGACAGCAGATTTCAACGTGCATGACTTTGTATACAAAGAGTTGTACTTATGCTGGATTCTTATTTTATGCATATTCTGACCCATAAGTCTAAGTCTTCCTCATTGCTGACTCGTGTCCTTAAAAAATATAGCCATATGAAGGCTAGGAGAATATTTGGTACGTAGGACAGATTAAAAGAGGTTAGCGCGTTTATGAACTTCCAACACTTCCTTAACACATTGCTGACTTTCAGAAGATTAACCCAGCAGGAAATTATTTTCATTCCAACATAATTCAACCTCTAGACGTGGAAAAATCCCAGAAGATATCTATGGTCCTGTATACTAGTGATTCTTTCAGTGATCTGAGAAGAGTGAACCAGAACACAGTACTCAGAACAATGATCTTGTCCATCTCTGACCAGTGTACTCAATGAACTAATTTTCTACTATTTCTGAGAACTATATTAGGAAATTATGTACTCTTCTCTCTGCCCTATCAGAAGTGATTTTTATGTGATTAAAAAATGGCAACTTTTAATATTGTCAACATGAGTTTTGTGTTATACCTACATCTTGTGTTAAAATTTTCAGATATAATTTAATCTAAGCAAAGAGTTCCTCAAAGAACAGAAAATGTATAAACCAGAAAAATGGAATACAAAGGTAGCATCACTGCACGTGAAAGAAACATCCATAAATTAAGAAGCCGCAAAGAAACGATTCTTTTGGAGAAAACATAAAAGGTATCATTTTAAACTGTGATGGATGGGGCATTTCATATATTTAGGTAATCTCCTCCAATCAACGTCTATTCTCCAAACGGAAAACTGTGTGCATATACAGTTTCATTACCAATACAAATGTGGCACTAGGTACATTAGCAGTATTATCCGTTACACACATGTGTGCAGAGACCACTTTGTCTTTCTCTTAATCTGCCAAGGATTCCAGTTAAACTGCTTGTGAACTGCATGAAGTAATTGTAGTTCAATATTATAAGAATTAGTTTCAAATTAAAATCAACCCCATAAAATCCAAAATTCCAAGGAAAAGGAAACGTAATCCTTACCTTGTAGCATTCTACATTAGAAGAACCCTAACATGTATTTTGCTGCAAGGCTGGTAACTATCAGACCATTGTCTATCTTCCTCTAGAATCTATTTGAAACTACTATACAGTCCATATAGTGTCATCTGAGAAATAAAATAAAGGAAGTATTTTGAAATTTTATCTGACTTTCTTGCAACCAATCAGTTTATCTATTTGTCCTAAGTAATAATCCTTTGGTTACAGGATGAGTTTCTCTATACCAGACTGTGGCACAAAATTCATAGGGATGAAGTACAGTAATATCCATTCATCATTTCATTTCCCCTTGACTTGGCCTTATGCTACAGCTGTGTAGGTCCAGCAGTAAGTGTTAACCCCTAGTTCTTCGTAATAGTTTTTAAACTTCTTTACTCCTTATCACTGGAATAACTGAGACAGTACACAACTTATTACTCTGAATTCAGATAAATTCAGATAAACTCACTAATAAAATTGTTTCCTGAGGAATCCATTCAGAAGTACATTTTCTTGCACACTTATCTGAATGTACAGTACTTGCCTGAGCTGCTGATGTGTTTTGATATAAAATTATTGAAAAGGTACAGTGACTTTAGAGACTTCTGAGAAAGGTCTCAGTGGCTGACACGTTTGAATTGCACTGTGAGCACTAAAAAGTGTCTCTGAGTGGCACATGGGAGGTTAATTCATGTCACCAAACATGCTACCACATAGAACCAAATCCTTTACTTAGTGTTCTTTTTACTTTTTCTCTTAGAAAGTACATGTATCATTCCTGGGGCTCCTTTCTCCTTTTCTCTCACCTTTGGGCTACAGCTCTAATTCTCATATTGGAGCTGCTCTCCAGCCTTTAAATTTTCTCTTGAACAGCTAGTAAGAACATGCCACAAACGCTGCTGCAAGGATAGAAGCTGTAGGACTTCTGTCAAATATTCTCTCCCCTCTCTGTTATTGCACTTCTTTAATTTCACAAGTGTGTTTAGTAAATACCTCTCAGCTATTTATCTAGCAATTTTCCTCTCTCCTAACGAGTAATCCCCAGAACACATGTATTTTGTGCTTTCTTTGTCCCTTCTAAGTTCAGAGAGTAAGACTCCACAGTACAAGTCATCTGTTCTTTTCAGTGCATGCTACGTCAGAGACATGGACACAGCCATTTCACACAACAGAAGCTCTCCTCTTTTGAAATCTACTCAGCCCATAGTAAAAGTTAGATATTACTCTATGGACTTTCTGCAGCTGTATAAATTTCAGTCTTGCACAGCTGCATTAATAACAGCTCAGCAAAAGCAGCATTCAGTATCCCAAAAACAAAACTCAGAACCATTACAGAAAAACAGCAATAGAGATATAAAAAATAGCACAGTCTGTAGTGAAAACCAACCATCTCCTTTTCATTATCAGCACATAAACTGGGATCATTGCTCCCTTACTCATATGAGAGTTTAAAATTTGCTGACTCAATTGTGCAATCCAATTTTTAGAAATCAGTACGTAATTTGGCTTCTCATCCTTAGGTATGGATGCTCACTGCTACAGCAAACAACTACACTGAATTACAACCCTAACATGGAGATTACATCCGAACCATGCTGGGGGAATGACTCTTGTATATGCAAATTAAAGATGTTTTTAATAACAGAAATAAAATAATTCGTGCATAAGTCCGTGTAATAAACAGTATCAAAAGCAGAGCAATAATAATATGTATATTTTTACTATGCTTGCAACATTGGATGATAATTACATGTGTGATTTACAAAATATGTAAAAATGCAGGAGCAATGAAACACTATCAACATGTTGAGTCATTAATCAGAAGTAATCAATTTATAAGTAGCAATTAATTATAAGGGATTGTGACCTCTGTTGGTCCCACAATAATTCCAGGGGTAGGTACCTGAATATTTTTTACACTCCAAAGGACACCAAATATTTATAAAAATCAGTATGGAAAACATCACTTTTCGAAACTTCATTTCACTTCGGTGAGCCACTCTGGATTTTATAAATATCACAGGCTTTCGATAATTCACGTGAGAAATCAAGAGTAATTTTGAGAAGATCTAAATACTTTCCAGTTTAGTTAGGAGTGCAGGAGAAAGATTAAAAAAGCACAACTTCAAGAGATAAAACAATGTTGTGGGAGTAAAATACCTATATGGAACATTATGCAAACACTATCTGCGTGTTCTATAAATTAGGGAATTGGGATATGCTTGTAAACTTTGAGTATGAAGGTTTACTTTCATGCTTATGAAATGAATAGACTGACATTTGAATCTCAAGCAGCATGCAAAATTAAGTACTTCCTATGTATTCTCTCTCAATTTAAATTTAAATTAGTTTAATTAAACAGTTTTAAATTAGTTATGTTACTTCTAATTATTATAAACCCCATTTTTCCATACCTTTTTTTCTGAAATCCTTCCCTAAAGCAATAGCCTTGATATAACCAGGCATACCCAAAACTATTTTTATGTATATTTTTTTACAACCTTAAAACACCAGTGTGACTAAAAAACTGCAGCACAAAATAGCATTTAAAATACCATTTCACAGAATCACAGATTGGTAGGGGTTGGAAGGGACCTCTGCAGATCATCTGGTTCAACCCCCTTCTAAAGCAAGATCACCCAGAGCAGGTTGCACAGGATTGCATCCAGATGGATTTTCAACATCTCCAGAGAAGGAGACTGCACAGCCTCTCTGGGCAGCCTGTGCTAGTGGTCTGGCACCCTCACAGTGAAGTTTTTCCTCAGGTTGAGACAGAACATCCTGTGTTCCAATTTGTGCCCGTTGCCCCTTGTCCTGTCACTGGGCACCACTGAGAAGAGCCTGCCCCCATCTTCTTGACATCCACCCTTTAGACATTTATAAGCAGTGATGAGATCCCCTCTCAGTTCTCTCTTTTCCAGCCTAAACTGACCCAGCTCCCTCAGCTGTTCCTCATACGAGAGATGCTCCTGCCCCCTCGTCATCTTGGTAGCCCTCCACTGGACTCTCTCCAGTAGTTCCCTGTCTTTCTTGAACTGGGGAGCCCAGAACTGGACACAACATCAGATGAAAATGAAAGATTCTGATTATCTTTTCTAAATACCATACAGGAAAAAAATCCCACCAAATTATTATATTTGCAAATGCATATAGTCTAACAGCAAAGGTTGGTTCTTCTGTAGTGTTCTGTTCCCCTGAACTCTGCCAAGGAAGCTCTAACAAGCTGCATCGCTCACGTACGCCATGTTCTAATAGACTCTTACAACAGCACTGCTTCTGAGAAAAGCTATCACATCCTGCTCTCCAGCTTGTCCTTCCAGAGCCACTACCGTAGCTATTAAGGTGCAATCAGTTAGCGGAGTTGCCGTGTAAACTAACCATAATACTGATCGGGTTTACCCTGTAACATCACAAATAGTTACGCTGGCACAACTGAAGATCATGCAGAAACAAGCACGTGGGGTAAAAACTTGTTAAAATATATGGAGCCATACCCTCAGTAAGAGCTTAATTGTTTTGGTAGAAGGAATCAAAGTATGAAAATTTAACCTGAAGAAGGTTGAATTTTCATACACAGTTTTGTTACTGCTTATTTATTATTTTACTATTTTATTATTATTATAGTATCTTATAACAGAAAATGCCAAGTAACTTTCAAAATAGATGTTGATTTCAAAACTAAGCTGATTATTTTGTGGATTTCTGCAAAACTAGGATATTATACGTGGGTTTGCAGTGGTGTGTGATTTGTTGGGTTTTTTAAAAAAGCAAATTATAAAGTGAAAGTCAGCATTTGGGAAATGTCAATAAAAATTTTATGTAAACCTTAATTTCTTCCTGTTCTTCTATTCTGTTTATGTAATACTGGAAGTTTATTCACATGGTAGAACACCTCTCCCAGTGCATAGGCCGAACATTGGTCACCATGTCTAGCTGCAATATTTCATTTTGTTGTCATCTTTAAAACTGCGAAGCAATGTTTTATTTATTACTCAAGGCAAAGACTGGTAACAAATCACTTCCTCATATGGTTCCTATGTTTTTCCCTTAAACTACAAACTTAAGCACCTTTTTTTTTTCTTTTAATTCCAGAAAGAGGAGAAAAGTAGTCACAAAAAAGAAACAGTTTGCAAGTTAATCAAACACTTTTTTTACTGCATACAATTCTGGGACAAAAACAGAACAAGGCAATTCAAAATTGTCCTCAAATCCCAACAGCTGAAGAAACTCAGGGATCTGAGAAGTGTGAAAAATATTGCTGTACCCATACTAGAGCAAGTGATGTCAAGGCAGCTTCAAGCTCTTGGTAATATTTCTTACATAGCATACATGTTTCCTGTCTCAATAGAAAATGAGAACACAGTTATTAGCCCGGAGAGTTTAGCTGGATTATTTGCTAAGAAGGCTTATCAGTACCTAAAAGGGACTCGATACATTGGATGCAGCGTCAGACCCTCACCAGGTATCACTACTGGTTCCTTCTTTAGTCAATGGCAAGACATCAGTAGTCAAGGAATAATTCAGCTCACTTCAACCACGGCTGCGTCAGGGCCCTACCTCAGGTGTTTCCACTTAACATAGGCTTGAGTTCAGACCCTCATAACTATTCCCTAATTTATTTCCCTGGGCTTTACATGGTTGAGCTTTTATGCTTCCTGAGACTGGTTAGCTGTCGGGCACCGTGCCTGGAGTTAAAGCTCTAGGCATAACTCTGTTTCCCGTTCTGAGACCTGAGATGCTCTGGCCCAGCTGCTGAAACCTGTGACTCATGCTTCAAGATTTCAGCAGGCTCACTCCAGAGTCCCTTTCAAGAGGATGTTGAAGACTTCACAAAGGCTTTCAAAATTCCACATTTCTGACAGCACAGTGTCCAAACAATGCCATGAAATATATCGTATGTTCCCATAGCCTTGCTTACTTCTGAAAATACCAGTGAACCCCAAATACTTCCCCTCTGCACTAGAGCTGCAAACTTTCTGCCTAATTTGGAGCTGCTGTCCGAATACGTTGGGAAAAGTACTTTTCCTGTAATATATCCTCCTTAGGCCTCTCATCAGCTTGACAATAGAAAAGGTCTCACATTTAAAATCTGATGAAGACTTCTGTGCTACATCTACATTAGTGGGGCTAGCAGTACATCCTCAGCCTGACCCATACTTCAGGCAAGCACCAAGGGCCTTTATCCTAGGTTTTGGGTTTTCTGGAAAGAAAACAGGAACATGGGGACTACAAAATGGCCACAGTGCACTTTGCCTTTATCCCAAATTTGGATAATTATAGGATGAACAGGTGCAAGATAAATGGCAGCAGAACTACTGTTTAGTCTAGAGGGAGCCCAGTTGTTGGAAGAGAAAACTCTTTCCTTAGTAAAGGGAGAAAACAGGCAACTACAAAGGGCAACCCCCCAGAATGCTCCTAGGACACATCAGCTACACTCCGAATAACCTCTCTTTATTGAATATAAAGTATTTAGAGCCTAAGTGATCAGCTCAGATGGAAGTATATACAACATTAGCTATACGCGTCTGTGATGCTAGCTAGATAGATGAAGAACAGAGTTTTAGCACAGAGATGAAAACTCAGCCTATTTGATGGGTCTGGGCAATGTGTTGGAACCTTGCACTGTTCTAGAAAACACAGTGAGGGAATGTCTATAAAGAAAACTGGGATTTCTGATTTCAAGATGTTGTTCAACAATATTATTTCTTTCCTTTGCAAATATTTGGGTATTTCTTCAGTTTGTTGATAAAAGCTACAGTGCTGTTAGGATGCTGTTTCTGAACAGTTACATTCAGAGTTCTACATATGGCAGTACTGAAACTTAATTGTTGGTAAACTCCTATTGATTTTTCCCCCTAAATCCTGTAAATAAAAAAATTTGGCCTATGAGTCAGTAGATATGCTAGAACATAAAACAGTGCAAGAGAATTTTCTATTGTACTATCTTAACATCAAAGCACACTATAGTCTCAAAATGCCTAAACTTCATAACTAGAAAATACAATTTTCTAAGGTAATATTTCTTCCCTTATACAGATGGAGAGAACTGGGCACTACCAGCTGTAATACCAACAGTTTTCACCAATACTGTGCAGACAAAGTGAGCCATGGTAAGTCTCATGTTTTTTTAAGAATATTTCACACCTTAATAATTTTATTTGGTGGTGAAAAATGTGATCATGTTTTAATTCTAATGGTGAATGCTTAGACCTGCTGGAAAACGTGGTCTTGGGAGTCAAATTAGACAACTCATGCAACAAGATGTGCACTATTCGCGTCCACCTTTTGGCAGTTTGTTTGAAGACTCTTGTGCAGCAGCACTTAAGAAACCTGTGGCAGATGCCTGGATGGACTCCAGTTCTCTGTGGCTGCACAGTAAACAAGACAGGCAATATAACACCAGCAGTCCTTTAGCATATTACCCTGACTGCAGTTCAGAAGCACATTGCACTCAAAGACAGGAGGATATTAAAGAAAAAGATACTGTTCCACAAGCAGTAAATCTAACAAAGCACAGCCCTCTATCCTCTTGCATTCTCCCACCATGATAATCTCATATCTTTATGGAACACCCTCTTGAGAAACTTTCAGCAGTGACTTAATTTCTCCTCCCGTTCCTCTACACCCTTCTGCATTTGTTTTCCTTTCTTCCTTCCTTCTCTTCCCTTCATGCCCCTTAGCTGTAGTATGCCCAAACCCCAATGTGTACTGGGTTCATTCTGAGCTACACCATGTGCTGATAGGCAATAGGTGTGGGAGGGGTACTAATCTGGTCCTTTCTCTACATAGGCCAATTCTCCTAGGAATTACATATCTCTTTGAATTCTCTTCTTCTGTGACATCCCCCAAAAATTGGTTCCTGGATTCCAAGACTGGGGAAGGAAGGAGGATTAAAAAATGAGAGAAGAGTGGCTGAAATTATTAACATGCAGACATACACTACTATCAGATAAGCTAAATTATGTTAAAAATAAGGCAAGACTATATATGCAAAAAGAGTTTTAGTATACACACAGAATATTACAATACACAGTAGCATGTTTTTCTCTATTCTCCTTCTCTCCTCTTTTCCTGTCCTTGTCCCACGCTGTTTTTTCCCCTCTATCAGGTCAAATTACACAGCAGAATCTCTTTATCTTCCCAGTTCCTTAATACAAACATCCTTTCACTCTACTCCCTCATTGTTTTCACCAGACTGGCTCTCCCATTCCACAGCTCTCTCTCCTGGAAATTTATTTGGCATCACCCTAACAGAACAAAGGATTGGATAATATTCCTGATTGCTTTACCAAAGTCCTATTCCTATTCTTCAGGAGCAACTAAGATCTTTGAACTTTGAAGGTTTGTGGGATTTGTTTTGTTTTGTGGGTTTTTGGGGTTTGTTTGTTATTTTTCTTTTTCAAATTCCATCAATATGTCAAATACAACATCTAGCTGCTGAATATGAGATTTCATGGGCTTATACAATGCAAGCACATTTGAGTTAAGCTTTCCAAGAGCTGACAAAAAGATACCAGGCAAGTCCCATTGTCAATTTCAAGTTCTTGCTTGAAATGTTGAGCTTGTACTAATAACGACAGAAGAGAATCCTTTTACCTGACCTTTTCTTGAAAAATAAAACAAACAAAACATCAAAAACACCAAAACAACCCTGAACCCATTTCTCTTACATTAAACATATGAATTTGGTTCACCTGGAAACAGGAAGAACTGCAATTCAAATGATTAAGCAAGTCAAAAAGCAGTTCTTAATAGTGGGAACTATGAATCATATAGTCAAGTTCATTGCTTTACCACTGCTTTAGTTTGAAATAAACTTTACATGTGATGGAGAACTGTACTGTATGATTGGAACTGAACAGGAAAAAAAGAAATTAAAAGATAATTGCAGAAGTATAAAAATTTCATGCTACTCCTGCATATTTTACTAGCTTACATGAACAGGCTAAAAAAAATTAAAATCTTTCTGTAGACAGAGAGAAAGCAAACATACAGAAATATCCATGAGGTAGGAATAAAGACTTCTGCAGAGAAAGGTCTACAAACTAGTCTTTTGCAGCTAGGGAATGAAACATGATGTGTTTCTATGAGACTGAATGAAGACGTATATTAAAGATTAAAGTAGGAAGTAAGACAAAGGCTTCAATAGAAGATGACTCAGATGACTTAACTCTTCACTTTGGCAGAAGTCAATTCATCAGCAAATTTCAGTGATGACTGTGAGGGTCCTGTGGCCCTTTACCAGAATTTGTTACTTTGGCATGATAGTATTAAAATATTGCTTATGCTTTGTTATTTACATGAATACTTATGTCATCAACTATCAGAATAAGGATTTTATACAATTGGCCTAGAACGGTGCAGTTTTACATGCTTTTAGTCTTTTTTTGAAAAAAGGATAGACTAGTTGGTTTATTCCTAGTATCAACACTCTGTCAGTCTTTCTGAATTAGCAAAATGGACTGTTCTGCAAATGCTGACCAAGGGATTTTACTTATTTCTTGCAAGGTGACTGTAACATAGATTGATTGGAATTTCAGCAGTAATAGAAAGGTTAAATATTTCTAACTAGAGCTCAAAGCCAGACTTGACACTGACTGAATACCTTCATAAGCTGCAACTGACCTCAGACCATCCTTTTTCTCTCTGCACTTAATTCCTTTGAAATACTAGATGATTCAGACTTTCCTGCTAAAGCATGCACAACTACTTATAATGTTTAAAAGCCCATCTGCACAGCCTTCCAAAAACCATGGGAGACAAAACCCCTTAATAATGGAATATTTGGGGAAAGAAACCACCAAGAATTAGAAGCCAATTTCACTTACAAGCTATATTGCAACTTTTAAAATATCTACAATAGGATAAAACACCATGAAGTCTAACAAAAAAAAAAAAGCAATACTATGAAACAAAGACAGCAGACAGTAAGAGAATAGCAGACCACAATGTAAAGTCAAGGTCCCAGGCTAGCTTTAAATAAGCTAGCTCAGGTCCCAAGAAGTAATCTAGCCGTCACAGCAGGGAGCTCAATTCGGGTAAGCTGTGTGAATGCCGGAACGAGCCGAACTTAACATTTTGACCTCTCTACATAGCAAGCACTTTCAAGGACAGAGAAGTTTTAAAAGAGAGATATTTTAAAGAAACGGAAAATAAACTAGATAGGCAGCAACCATCGTCCTCTTCCCAGTCTTAAGTTTCATGCATTTTAGTTCAAGTTCAGAACCGTATGTATGTGCTGAAAGTTTAGGGCAGAGTACCATCAAATTCAAAGATCAATTGCAATCTGTGTATCAGATTGCCATTATTAACTTAGAGACCAATCCAAATTACCATGTTCAACCCAAATGCTAAAACGAAGTCAATGCATAGGAAGCTTTTCCTCCTGCAACAGCTCCAACTTAAAACCAGAAACCCTCCACAAGTGCTCTACCAGAAGCAGGCCACCAAAATGCTGGAATTTAAAAACAGATGTTAGCTTCTTTGTATGAAGTAAATATAAAGTTTGCAGTAAAGCTAATCACAGGTGTTTCAGGCTGTAAACAAATAAAAAACCTGAAGGATGTAATTCTGAGATGTTGTAAACAACTGATAAAATATAGGGAATAAATATATAGGAAATAAAGCTATGGAATGGAAAATAATGAATCCATGTAAAAGTTAGGAGAGACCAGATTAAAAAGGCAACTGATCCAGCTCTTACTTAACTATTTGTAAACTCTTTCCCAACCTTCCTCAGTGGAAAATGCAGCGGTGAACATCCACAGCCTCTAACCTCTCTGCAAACTCCAATTCTGAATTAGCACAATGCTTAGTCCTGATTCCATAGATAAAAAACCAGCTTATGCAAACATGTACTTAATAGACAAGACAAAAGGAGATAGTGGAAAGTGGTGAATAGAAGTGGACATGGGCACCGCATCTTTCAAAACTGTGATGCTTGTTTATGTGTCACAGGCCAAATCGGCAAATTCGTCTGCACGTGCGCCAAATTTCAAGTATTAAGCTATCCTAGACTTTTTAGAGTAACATAAAGGAGGACATGCTTAGACATTAAGTATTTTCAAAAAAGGCAGGCAATCAATTCTGTGCTAGTTTGGTGTTATGGTTTTAGATGTGTTAGTGAATATAACAAAGCATGGAACAGAACACTTAATTTTACACCTATAATTTTAAGTGCCAGATGGAGGTAAAGTGAACTGGAAATTGTTTAATCTTACTGTGAGTAGGGAGTACTGTAAGTGAATAAAATCCTGAAGGGCATAACTGATCCATTTGGCAAAGACAGAAGAGAGAAAGGAAGAAAAAAAAAAATGCAGCCTTTTGTTATGTATCATTAACTGCCTTTTTATTTTCATATATTAAAAGCATGACCTTGGAGGTCAGTGAAGTAGGCTGCAAACCTCAGTAGTTTATGATCTGATTTAAGAAACAAATTCTAAATAATATCATTAAATTTTACCCTTAGGGTAATGTTGGGTAAGGTAAAAAAAAAAGACAAAGAAAAAACACACCCAAAATGTAATTAAAGAAATGTCTAAACACTGAAACTTAAAAGTAAATGGCTAACCAGATGTGCTTCCTAGCACTTTTAAGGGTTCTTTTATCTCCGAGGTAGCCTGTAACAACGCCTTGAGCAAAAACCATTTGTAAAGGATAGGTGTTTCTTTGTTTTCATACAACAGAGGAAGGAGAGTTGACTGATATAGTAGTAGCATACAGAGAATATTTGACATATGATTTTGACAATTAGTGTACAATGAATTAATGTAGGAAAAATATTTAAGCTGTATTAAAAACCATAGAAACTCACTGAACTTATGGTACCTGCAGCCTTACACTCTTTCATTTATCAAATAAAAAAATATCAGCTCCTCTGAATATGGGCCATATGTAAGTTTCTCTCTGGATCAAAATAATAGGTGGTGATTTTTAAACCACAAAGTGTTTTTCTAAACATCTATAAAAGGTTATAAAAAAGGTCAGAACAAAAGACGAAGGAACAACTAGGCAGTTGCACATTGCTGTACTGATAACACCATCATGGATACAGTATAGTTAGAATAATGTTACTGTCAATCTAACTCAGCACTTAAGGTTGACAAAAAAGCTGAAAATATAAGACTCGTTTTCTCTCACCCATTCCACTTTCATTTAAAATTCAGATTAGACAAAAGGCAGTAATTTCCTGTTTAGTTTGTGCAAAAATAAGGTGGCAGTCTCTGACAAAAGGACAGTTTTTCTGCATATGCAGATACAGGTGCATATAAATCACCCTTTGTCAAGGCAGAAATTGTGCAAATATGCTCGACACTTATTAAAATATTTAATAAAGCATCTCTAGACACTCACATTTTCACAGCATTGAAAACAAATTACAAAGTGTAGATATGCCTACAGTAATCCCTTGAGTAGTCATAAGTGTGAAAACACCCTTGTAAATTGTTACATTCTTTCATTGATATGACTGAAATTAGTTTTATAATTGATGTTAAAGGCATTAAATTGCTTTGAAGCTCTAACAGATTCATCATCTAAATAAATATTAGATTCAACAGAGACTCTATGTCATATTGTGCTCTACTTTTCTAACCAAAGATTGTTCTCAGGATAATTGATGAATTATGTAAAGAAACATTTATTCTTGTTAATTTTAATATAGGTAGGACATCTTCCGGTGAAAATTCTATTTATTTTATCTACATATATATATATAGCATTTATGCCAGTTTCTCCACTAACCACAGGAAACACGATCTTTATAGAAGAATTCACGCAATTGCATTCTTAAATTATTGTATGCAAATGCCTGTTCAGTAACCTTGCTATCAACTTTGGAGTGTCACAGGGCTATGTAAACTAGGAAAGCTTTACAATGCAAGTTTATAATGCCTATGACAGATACTCAAGACCTGATTATGCCATTCTCATAATCAGCACATTTTTGTTTCTAAGCAGCTTAGTGCTTAAGTAGACTATTTGTGAAGCAGGAAATGAGTATTTACCAACAATTTTACCAATAAAAGCTTCAGAATCTCGTCTACACATTTACAGAATCTTTAGTTCTGGCCAATCAAGCTCATATCAGAAAAACTGTTTCCCTCCTCATTATATATGTGACGGAATATATAATATTTGTTATAGTACATATTTTTATATGACCATGATTGTCATTGTTGAATTTTTTTTATTATTTATCTTTTAACTTATTTTAGTGGGCAGCCTTCCCAAAATCTTACTTTTTAAAATCAGTTTTGATGAATGCTCTGTCAATGCATCCAAAATAAGTAGAACACCTGTATGTTTTGAGGAAAATAGCAGGCAGGGGCTTCTAGAGGAAAGATAAAATGGAGGAAATGCCTCTGGGATAACATCCTTGAAAAGTAAGAGAAAAGAAAGGGAAACAAAGCAAAGCCTGCCTTCTTACACACGCATAGAAACGGCTTATAAAGGCGCCTACCTGCAGGCACAATAATAGCAGCTGTAGCATCTAACCTCTATCAGTCATAATCTAGAACAGTGCCACTTTCTATTAACCAAGCAATAGAGGAGCTAAAATTACTTATACTGGTCTACGCAAGTCACTCAGTTTGCTCCAGTGCATTTTGATGACTTAATTAGGACGAGGGTGCAGCACATGTGGTTTTCCAGCAAGGTTCATCACAAAGGCCACATCATCAAAGCAGAAGAGTTGTATCTTCTACAGCTAGATTAAAAATAGGGATTTCTTCATTAAGTGTCTTGCAGCTGACTGTGCCTCTTGGTTTGTCTCCATCTATTCAGACAATTAAATAAAGCGTCATGCTTTATTTATTTCTTTTTAAAGGCTAATAAAGAAGCCATGAATTGAAGTACAGCTGGCAATCTTTTTATTTATTAAGACCTCAGTGTACACAGTGACAATCTCTGGAAGGCAAGGCACGTGCTGTGATTTTTTTTCCCCCCTTTTAATAAACATCCTCTTTCCACTGACAACAGTTCTACTAATAGGAATTACAAAGCCTTGCCATCCTCCCAAGCAGGGAGAGGAGTTGAAAAGAAGAAAGTAACAAACCCAAAACGAATCAAAAAACCACAAACAAACAAAAAAAAAACCCAACAGGGAAAACCTAAGGTCACCCCATAAAGCCAACAAATGTGAAACAATCTGTGTACTTTGTGCTGATGTCAATCAGAATAAAAAAGATGTGTGACAAAACTGTAATGATCAGCTGGAATATATCTGATAGAAGCAGAAGAAATTTAGTCACAATATTCCTAATTAAAAAAAAAATCTATGTATTTTTATTTCTATCATCAGGGATGAATGACTAGATAAGTTACATGATCATTATATAGGTAAATTAACTGAAAATATTATACAAGATTTACTACACACTTTCCATTTTCTGATAACAAGAAATTATTATGCCTTGTATTAAGTAATCTGGTTTGGATAGTCATAATGGAAATTATACATGGTAATATCATACCATGGAAATGTTCTAATGTTTCCTTGTTAGAAATACATTGTATCATAATATAATGTGATCTAGCGTCAATTCATTAATATTAGGGTATAGGAATATAAATTAGTGAAAAATATTTTAAAAATGTTTTGCAAGGATGACATATTACACTGCACTTCAAAGAAAACAGAATACTCCTTGAGATGACTTTCCAATCTTAAGAGTTACTCACTGATAATTGTATGTTGTTATGTATACTTACAAATGCATATACACGTGCATACAAATATACAGTGCTCAGATTAGATGATGTCAGTTGGTACTGCTTCCCCACTACAAGATGTTACAGTACGGCCTACGCACACTGCAGGGATAGGAGAGAAGGAAGAGGCTGACACGAACACAAACACAGTCTTTACAAGAGCACAGATGACAGTTTTTCTTTTTTAATTTTTCTTTTATTATTCACTCTGTCTAAAGAGACACTCTTCTATGTAGAGGGTAGCCAAAATGTAAATGGTGTTTGGTTTGATCTGGGGTTTTGGTTGGTTGGTTGGTTGGGTTGTTGCTGCTGTTTTTTGGTTGGTTTACTTTGTGTAATTTTTTTCTTTTTTTTTTTTACTTCTGATTTGAAGAATATTTTCTGTCTGCTTCAAATTAATTGGATGTAGATAACAAAAGCACATCTTTCCACATGTTCCTTGACCCCAGCAAGGCCTACGCTGCCTGCCCACTCTCTCTGAATTTGACCTTGAATACAACAATCGACATACTTGGTGGCACTTACAATTGGAAACAATACATTAAATTCATCATCCATTGCTACACATCACTTACAGATGCATTTGTCACAGTTACATTAAATTAGAATCACAAAAACGTAAATTATGGCCAAGAGTGACATGTCATAAAGCCTGTGAAAACAGAATTATCACCGAACATGCACAAAAACATGGTATTTCTTGCCACTACAGTCTGTCAACAGAACAGTTCCTCCAGGATGATCCTTTCTACGGTAGAAGCTGTGTGATGGAAAGGTAAGAACGTGACAGAGACGAATCTGTGGTCCTGGCTGGTAAGTTGAACTTGAGCTGTCAGTGTGCCCTTGACTCAGGCAAGGATACCAACATACTGGGATGCTTTAGTGAGAGCATAACCAGCAGTTCAAGGGGCTATTAGTTCCTTCTAGTTGTCATTCATGAGTCTGCACATGGAAGAGCGCAACTAGTTTTGAGCCACTCACTCCAAGAGAGAAACAGAGCAACGGGAGAGCACCCAGAGGACAGCCGCTAAGACGGTCAGGGGGTTGTTGGAGCATATGAGATACTGGGAGAGGCTGAAGAAGGTAATTTGGCTTAACATACAGAAGTCTAAGGTAGCAGACTTCAACTACCTTAAAGAAAGTTTTACAAGTGACAGTCAGACTCTCCTCAGAAGTGCACAACGAAAGGACAAGATGCACGGGTCAGAAACTGCAATACAAGAAGTTCCAGCTGGCTCTAAATGGAAGCAAAAATTCATCTCGAGAGCAGTCCAAAGAGGTTATGAAATTTGCATCCCTGGAGGTAACTCAGAACACAGCTGGACATGGCCCTGTGCAACCTGGTTTAACTCTGAAGATAGCACTGTTTTGAGGAAAGAAAAAAAAAAATTAGACTGTTACCTCCATGTGCCTTCTAACTTAAATTTTTCCATGATTCTGCGGGTGTTCCTACATCAGAGCTACACACTTCCAGTCTTCTATTTATACACATGCCTTTAATCAAAAATAGTTAAAGGTTATCTTCATTTGGGCTCAGATTCAACAAAAGAAAAAGTGGAATTTGCATGGAATTTGGGGACCTATATATAAAAATTTGACCCTATTAAATCATGTCCTTCCATCTTTAGAGTTAACATTCCTCTGGGACTTAATGATCTGTTCTTGAGAGGGCGTAATTTTACATGAGTTTTGAAGTTTTTGGCTTCTATCCTTTGCCTTATTTCCCCTGTGACCTACAAACTAGGCTTTCCTGTTCAGGTGCTCTGAAATGCTTACTGGCTCATCACAAAATAGTTATGAACATTACTTTAAAACAATACAAAATTATAACCAACAAAACTGCCATCTTTTTTTTTTTTAAAATATGAGCTCGGCTGTGGAATCACTTGCTCAGAAAGGGTGAAAACTATCCTCAAGTACCTCCCAACTGAAGGAATTTAAATCCATATGCCATACTCTTTGAGAAGGGAGGGACTACTGGTCACATAATTTCCATGGCTCAATGAGTCTTCAATTCTTCCTTTACAGCTTCACAACCAGGGACTTACATGGAATTTGAGCATCCAGTTCTGTCAGCCTCTGAGTCTGTGCCAAAAGACAGTCAATAGTTACACTATGGGTTGGGTTTGGCTGAACACTTCTTTTTTAAACCTCGTTCTCAGAAAAAAACTGCACAAGCATAAAACTAGCTGAATTCTTCACCTGATCTATTCAATGCCTTATTCAGATCATTGAGAGATTCACTTTGGATATTTGATTGAAAATTCATTCAGGCTGTTAAAAAGTACAGAAGAATGAATGAGTACACATTACATTACACAAGACATTGATGATCTTTATGAAGCAGCAAAAATGACCTTTCAGTGCTAGGAACCATTTTTTCAAGTTACCTTCACAGGCTGCAGGGAAACCGGAAGAATACAGAATTTCTTGTCAAAATGTATCAATCACACATATAAACCCAAACTATCACATTGAGACAACCAATTCAGTAGCTTGACAAGCAGGTGACAGGGGAAAACTACAAATCTTGTTATCACTAGCCAGATCACAGAGTCTTGCATCTGGAAAGTTAAGAGTGACTTAAAAACAAAACAAAACAACAACCAAAAAAAAAATCAAAAAACAACAAACAAAAAAACGCACAAAAAACCCACACCAAACAATTTAGCTACTTATGCTACTGAATTATGATTAACTTGACAAACTCTCTGATGTAGGAGCTTTTAGATTCCAAAAGCAATTGCTTACACCTTAGCATGTGTGAGAAAAGACAATTTTCATTTATAAAAGTTTCATTATGAATAATAACTGTCTCCTGTTGAGAGAGACAAACTAGCTAGGATACTGAATGTATTTCCTGTAGGGTTTCATTAGTAAGCCAAGAAGCATTAGGGAAAAGGAAGTTTAAAATATTCTTGTCTATCCCAGAAGAGGTCAAATCCTGGGCTGGTTCTCTTCAGGATTTCAGTAAGCTTCTATGATTATCAGTGAGGGTTGATTGTTGGTTGTTTGGGTTTTTTAAAACATATTTTTCAAATTTACATTTTACTATGTACGTTTCATCTATCTTAAGCTCTTCTATATATCTGTATCTCCTAAAGGAAACCTAGTTCCTGGAGAAACAATGCACTTGACAGATTTAAAAAATAAAAAAAAGTATCAGAAAAGCAATCTTTTTTTACTTGAAAATGACAGACATGTATCAGGCATTTGAGTGCAACATCAGTCTTTGCTCAAGTACTAAGAGACAGTACTTGCAGGCCACGGAGTTTTACAAGCTTCTATCAAAATTTCTCAAAAGTCTGCATTCAAAAGAGGTTTTCTCCTCATTCTCTGCTCTCCAAGATCTACAGAGAATTCTGTTACAAAAATTTGTTAACAGTCTATCAGGAGCATTCAAGATTTGTCATTCCATGGTTTTACAAGGTTTTTTTTGTCCAGATATCTCTGTAAAGCTCAGGGGTTCACTAAATCCCACATATCTGGCATCTGTTCCAGTTCAGATGGAGGGCATTTCCACATTACTCTCTGCTAAAGGACATGATCCCAAGCCCAACCAAGTCTACGAGGTATGCTCCTACTGTATTTATTAACATATCACAAAACTGAAGGCTTGCATTCACTTCTATTGATGTAAAAAAAAAAGAAAAAAATAATATATATATATAAAAATTCCCTGTTAAATTATTAAAATCTTTTGCCGCAAGTCAATTTTACAGTTCTATGTTTTTTGACAATGTAGTAACTGGCAACTTTAAAACACTTCAATGACTTCACTGAAAACAGAGAGCTCAACGTATGCATCTAAACATAACATAGCATTAGTTAACGCCATGTTTTCTTAGATCAGTGCGCTTAAAACCAACTATCAAGTTTTGCAGCTTTTAAATATGCAGAGCAACTGGAAAGAAAAATCACATCTTTCCCACATAATGTTCAGCCCCTGATTAAATAAAGATGTGCCAAGACAGAGATACTTTATGCCTCAGGAGACAGCGATAGCGGAATTGCGAGTGTATTTTATATGTGAATTAGAGGTAAGATGTAATGACATGAGATGAAAGGCTCAGCCATGATTTTAATAAAGGGGGGAAGACAGTACTTCCCTGTGGACCCCATATGCAAAAGAGTGAGACTCAACAAGAATATATGAAAAGATTCAGCAAAAATTACAATAAATGTTTCAAAGTTATAAGACCACCATTAAAATTAATCGTATTTTACTAAAGTCGAGAATTCCAATTCTGAGGGTAAGCTTTAACACATTTTTGATAATTTGTCATATGATATCAAAGCTATGTCATCAATAAGATGGAACAATTTTCAAATTTTAGATAAGTCAGAATTGGAGAGCTGAAACCATAAAATTTCATTTGTAAAGGTTTCTAATAATATGATCTGAAAATGATTTAATTGAACCTGTTATTTTGAAAACACGGGTTTTATTGAAATAAAATAACACTGTTAATTTAGTAGTACTATGATTACAGATGTTTTAGGGGCTTAGTGCTTTTAGCACTTTTAGCAGTCCTCAGAAAAAAGCTGTTACCTATTGCTCTATTGATATTTTTTATGGACACAGTAGAATTCCAAAGAACCATTATTTCTTTTTCCCTCCCAATTAAATGGAGGAAAAAGTTTGAGATTTTGCACAGGTCTCTTTCTGTGGATTAAAAAAAAATTAAAAAGAGAGACATGTCTTCATAAGGAAAAAACATGAAAGAAAAATGAATGGGATGAACTGCTTAAAGGAAAGAAAAATAATCCTGCTTTATTTGATCTTTTGTGATAATCACACTCCTGGCACCCTGCCAGGGATGCTGAGCACACTGATGTCTGGCCAAGTACAGTAATCTCTTGGTTCAAGTCTGAAGTCTGTGATGAAAATTACAAAGCAGGGACAAAATCAAAATGCCACCTGTGATTTTATTCTGAAACTAATTTGATGGAACAAGTAATACAATGCAAACAGCCTTTTTAGTAGAGTCTACAAAACTATGACTAAATTGAAACCACTGCAAGTGGATGGAGGTAGCTATCATGCAAATACATTTGGATCTGCAGGCGTTCCTTTTAAAAAGAGCGGTAGATGTCTTTGTGACAGGTAAATTGCTTTGAAATTATGTTTGAAGTCCGAGGTCAAACTTTTAAAATGATAATTTTAACTTACATTTTCCTTTATTCTGGAGGGTTTTGTTTTTTTTTTTGAATCTCCTACATAACACATTTGAAACCAACAAAACCAGGGGGAAAAAAAAGCGCTATCAATTCATTTCCTTAATTTACTTTCCATGAACCACCATTCATCATAGGTCAACAAACCTTTGAAGGAAAAAACCTTTTCCTTTCCCTTTGCATTCAATAGTCTATATCTGAACTAGCTGGCCACAGACAAATGAAGAAGAATTGTATAGCTGCAAAATTCTGTATGCACAATGCATTCAACTTAGAAACCCAGCCAGTAGGGTCTTCTAGATTATTATTCAAATGCAAAGCAGAAAAAGAAACCACTAAATTCAGCATGTCCCTTTCTTTTTTATAATGTTTATTGTGTTTTCCTACATTTTTATTGAAAATTTGTACAATATTAGCAGTACCGATCAAAGTTTGTTTGGATTTTTCCTAACAAACATTGAAGATAATTCAGAATGACTCAGAAGCTGTTTTTACAGATTTAGTCTTTAAAAAAAAAAAAAAAACAAAAAACAAACAACAAACCCAACACAACAAAACAGATTTTGTTTCCTGTCTGTTACTTCAATAAAATCCACTGCTCACTGAAATGATACAATTTACCTGTTGTCTCACCACCTTCTCCTTAAAGTTGGATAGTATCTTGCCGTTTTTACACACGCTTACTCCTCTCTATACTAGCAGAAGTTGCCATACGCAAGTACCAGGACAACCCCTGATCTCTAAGACTTCATTGGAAACACTGCATTTCCACAATTTCACAGGTGCTGCTATTTTCCTTCTTCAGAAAGGGTCTTTATAGATTTCCTGTTCTTTTTGATATTCAAGTCTGTTTCTGCACTCTGTATTTCTTCCCTCCACCAACAGTGCTAATCAAAGAAATCCTTTAAAAGCCACCTTAACCTTCTCGTACATTTATTTTCAGGCCACTGCTTTTCCATATTTTCCTTTGCAATCAAAAAAAAAAAGCAACTCCTTGCAGCACAGGCCATACAGTGCTTATTAAATTCTGTGTTCTAAATACGCAGATATGCTCACAATTTTCTTAACTCCACACACACACACATATTAATACATGGAGAGAGAACTTCAGGTATACACATGCACATATTCACATGGACAGCATAAAAATTATTCATAAAAACATGAACATTTATTTTTAAATAAAAAGTACCTACCTGGAACAAGCTGACCCAGTAACTGATGGCATCTGGATAGGCTGAATACAGCTACTATGACCAAAAAAGGATAATGTTTCCATTTCATGATGCGTCCTTCCTTGCATTACACCAGCTCAGCAGCGCTAACGTAAATGTTACCTGCAATACACAATGGAAATAACAAATCAACAATAAGTTTAAAGTACTTTCAAATATTTTTCCCCAGCACAACTCTATGGAGTGTGCTGGCTTCAGTACAGTTTTAGCTATTAAAATAATAAATTTTCTAACATTTAGGAAGTTGTGAAGCACAACCTAAATATAAACTATCCTTGGAAAGCAGGCATCCCCAAAACAAACATTTTAAAGGGAGACAAAGGAGTGTCATAGCGCACTTGCATATTTTAAAGTGCTGCAAGTTGTTTGGTCCAGTTATTAAATTGCTCAGTTGAACAAGATAATTCAGTGTAGGCTTAATCCCCCTCAGTTCAAGGAAACACTTAAACATTGCCTAAGTTGAAAACACTTCAATGCTTTTCAGCTTGCTGTCCAAATTTATACTAGTCCTCTTAGAAAGTGATGTTTTGCTGAATGATGATTAGGGATAATTTTACCGAGTAACAATTTGCACAGTTAAGGTAACTTTCTGGTGAGTATTTGTATTCTGAAGTGCAGAAAATTTTCACCTTATTGACATGAAAATAAAATCTTATGAAGGAAGAAAATATTTTGAATCAAAATATGACTATAAAAACTTAGACTTGTTTTTCTGACCACCACAACTGTAGATTGTAAAGTATTCACAACTCTACCACTGTTGAAAAATAATCTCTGCTCATCCTACTCGTTTCTTACAGTTCAGCTACATTAGTGCTTAGTACAGACTTCACCAGCACTCTTCAGGCCTTGTTTACAGCACACTAACCTGTTCAAAACTCCTTCCTTCTACAGGTTTCTAAAAAAACATACGGTGTTTTTTAGGTGAGCACAGGTTTCTATAAACAGCAAAATGTTTTTTAGACAAACTCTTCAATTAAATACACATGATCTGTAAATAAATGGGTTTAGTGTTTTGTGTTGGTTGGGGTGTTTTTGTTGTTGCATGTTTGTTTCTTTTAATAAGGGCCTTTATCTCAATACAAACTGGAATGTGTGTGACTGCAGTGTCCCATGTATTGCACAGTATCCAGGCTTCACGTCAAGTTCTTGACAACAAATGAGGTGCTATTTTAAGCGTCTGTCAAGTTACTAGATGTGCACAATTACCTGACCCTAACCAACAATTAAAGACCACCAAACACAACTGTAAATGTGAAGCTGGCTGATGCATGAAGCTCCACTCCAACAATAAATAACTTAGACCTTTCTAACATTGCAACTGAGCTTCTCATTTCACTCTCCTCGTACTCATTCCCCTTGTAGTTAAAGAATGCATACTTGGAGATGAATAGTTTGGATTATGACTCCTATATTACCTAAACGCCAGCAGACAGAATCATAGCAGTGAAAAAAACCTACGGTGCTATCAGTCACTTCTTCAGTCTGCTGGGACTGAGAATTTTGAGCTGTAAAACTAATATATATTTAATGACAGCAGATAGAGGGGTTCCATCACTACTGGAAGTATTCGGTGTCATTTAATACTTTTGGATGTTCAAAAATGCATTAAATAAGCTGAACAAGAATAGATTCAATCACCTACACATGCGGCATTTTACATTTGCTTCTTGCATTATATCTGTGCTTCTGTTATCTTAGCAGTCAAAAATAATACTACTCTATTTCTTACTACTGCTATTACCTGGATCCTGCAAAATATTTTTTCTTCATTTTTCTCACTTCATCTCCACCTGTTCACCAAAAAAAAGGTTCCATCCATTCCCATTCTCTTAATTTCCCCTATCTCTTGTATGACTGCTCTTCTGTTGCAAACAGCTTGACAGATCTTAATGGCAAAGTTAACAGCAATTAATGGCCAAGGTGTTACATGCTGCTCTAAATGCTATTCATGATATGACTCCATGACTGAAATAAGGATTTGCAATTTCAGACCTTTATAATATCGATCTCTTTCTCTGTACAGTAATACAGGATTGCTTTCTAAGACTATTTACCACTTTGGCTTCAGATTCCCGTAGTTTCTTCATCTTTACTTTCTGCCTGTAAATACAGGATTGAATGTTGTTTCTAACACAAAGCTGATGAGGCAGCCCATGGGATCTAGCTCATCAAACAAAAAAATAACACTTTCAGTTAAGGATTTACTTTGTCATTATAATGTGAGGTGACCACATAATATATGTCAACATGAAAGAATAATTTCATTAATATACGTTGCGAAATTATTCAAGGACTCAGAGGTTTAATAAGAGTCAAGTCTTCCCATCCCATGGCAGAACACAACCACTACTGATCTAACTCAGAGTTAAGACCACACGTTCTAGAGGCATCATTTGATTTGTGGACCAAATTGTACTGGGTGTCTGTGGTAAGATGCTGGTAGAGGGGGTGCTGCAGGGTGAGCTCTCTGAGGTGAGGTCAGGGGCTGCCTGTGCCAGATAGGGCCAGCTCCAGCAGACCTGCTGCAGGGCACAGCTAAGCCTGTCAGCCAAGCTGGTGGTGCCTCTGGGAGAGTCTGTGTAAGAATGGGCAAAATGCCAGATAGGCAGAGGAACAGGGGAAAAAAACCCAACCAAACATCAAAACCAGAAGAGGAAACACCGAGGTAAAAGTAGGAGGAGGGGGAGAAGGTGGTCCAGGTGCTAGCACAGATTCCCCTGCAGTCCATGAAAAGGACCACACTGGAGTAGATGTCCACACTGCAGCCCACAGAGGACTCCAGGCTGGAGCAGGTGGACATGCCCTGAAGGAAGCTGCAGCCCATGGAGAGCTCACACTGGAGCAGGTTTGTCCAGAAGGACTGCAGCCCGTGGGAAGGAGCCACGCTGGGGCAGAGGAAGTGTGAGGAGGAAGGAGCATCAGAGACGTGCTGTTATGGACTGACCACAGCCCCCCCTTTCCCATCCCCCTGCAGCACTCCAGGAAAAGGAAGGGGGAGTGGGGGGTGAGCAGGGCAGAGATAGAGTCATTGGTGATGAAAGGGTGAAGCTGAGCCTAGGAAAAACTGGGAGGGGCATGTTTTAGTTTTTGACCGTCTTTCTCACCATCCAACTCTTATTTTCATCAGCAATAAATTTTGACCCTTAGCCAAGGTTAACGCACCACAACCCTAAAGCTGGGGGGGAAATAAATCCCAGCAACATACTTTGTGTCGCTTTCCCTGTCTGTGAAGGCATCTCATGCATGAATCCAAAGGTCTGTCTTTTCCATACCTCTCTCTTCCATATACTAACTTGGTAACTATGACTTCTTAATCCCTTTATGACAGAGCTCCACAGGGAACTCAGAGCATGACTGCCTGGCCTGTTTGTTAAAACCTTTTCTGCCCTCTAATTCTGCTTGTGGTTTATGTTTGAAATATAATATTTAATTCTAAAACCTGAAATTATTTCAGTATTATTAAAAACATTCTTCTTACAGAAAATTTCAGTGAAGATGGCTTTAATGAAGCCAAATAATTTTAATATGAAAACAAAGCTTTTTAGTCTACAGCTTAAAAACAGTTCTTGTAGATACTCCTTGAAAACAATCCTGAATAGGAGACTAATTCTCTATATTTTGAGTATAGTATATATTTCTTCTGAAATAGTAGCCCTGATCACAGGAAAGATAAAGTAGAAAAAAATGTCATCAGAATGGAAAATGGTTTTCAGACAGAAGTTGAGTTCAGCAGAAGAGAAACAAGATCTTTCTTATCATAGTCTACTGCCATAGTCCCGCAATTCAAGTACTACACTACAGTGGAAGAAACCCACAGGAATGTATCACAACCAAAGGGATTCAGCTGGCAATTTAAACCACCACTTCCTTAAAAGCCCTTGAAGTATCTGCCACATGCATTTAGAACTCCCTATTCATGTACAAATTTCTCATCACATTTAACTTTTTCATTATAATAACCGAGCTAAATGTTTGTGTTTGGTCCTTCCTTGCAATTAGTCTTTCAGTACCTGAAATATAAAACTGTATGTTGCAGAATAAGGACCAGCACTAAATAGATGTTGCCAATGACAGAAGAAGGATGCGTTTGCCATATAAACTTCAGCTGGCCTGAGACCTCACTTTACTGCGCATCAAATGACTGCAGACCTGCAATGTGCAAGAGAAGATTCAGGTCCAACGCGCTGTCTGGAGTGCACAATGAAGATAAACACTGGCTCCTCTATGACATTATAATCATTAAAGAATCAATGGCAAATTAAACTGCACAAACCCAGAGGGGAAAGAAGCGCTATGCTAAATGCAGGGAAAGGGTCTAATCAATTATTTTCTTCCACCTCCCAAGTATAGTGCTATTTATTACTATGACCAGTACAGCATTCAGCAGCAGAAGTGAAGACACCAAGACAAGACCAAAACCAATGCTGGTTTTCTCTTCATTTCTTTTCCCACCCAACCACCCACAACACCCCCCCTCCTTTTTTTTTTTTACAGTTTGATTAATATTGTCATTTCTTTCAGAAATGGTCAAGAGCTTGGTAAGACTGGATTCTCACAGCACGTAGAATAGGAAAAAAGGACACAAAGGTCATGTAATCAGGATTCTAACTTGTAACAATAACTTCCCTTTATAAAATCTATGCACTTTAATAAATACGATGCTAAAGCAGATCGTTTACCTACGGATGAGACAGAGTTTTGATGTGCCTTGTATCCATAGGGCATTTTGGAGTGGACTGGCAAAACTGCACTGAAAGCAGGAAAAGCAGAAAATCTTCCTTTTGAAGAAATGTTAACTCATTTTGAATGCAGAATATTTTTAAAGCTTGTCATGCCTGCTGATATTGGATGGACCTTCCTGTACTTTCAATCCTTTTGTTATAAAGTCCTAATGCCTATTAGTAGCACATCCAGTTATCTGGTCATCTCTGTTTAGACTGACACTACTTCTGAGCTTACCCCTCCTGTGCATTATCATCAGTAAAGTTATATATCACTGAAATTAAGATCTTCCCTCTACTACTTTAAACATCCTGTCTTTGTTAAACTAAACTTATGTGGAGTTCCAGGAGGATGAGAAGGAAGCACTGCCATGCATTGCCTCAGACTGTTTCCACTTAGGAGCAAGAATGACAGAGGGTTGATGAACTAGGGGAAAAAAGTCTGGCCAGCTCCTTTCTGTTACAAAGTAAATCAACTCTAGAAAGATCAAAGCAGCTAAAAAAAAATATAAAACTATGTAAACCAGATCAGTTATCAGTATAGACCGTCTATGGATCTGGACTGTAATCCTTTCAGTGACAGTTTCAACAGACAGTCACGAAGCTCACCTTATTTAATCTTCTAGTTTTCCAAAACATTTGGGTTTTTAGAACCAATTCTTAGGTCAGTTTTAACAATTATGATGCAAGATTTATACTTTACTTAGTTTAAGCAGTGGTTTGGAGTTTTCTTAATACAGTGAGAAAACCAAGAGTAAAATAATTAATAATAGCAGGAATGCAAACCGAGCACATTCAAAGTTGTCAGGTGACAAACTCATACGTAAAACTGTCTTACCTAGATTTTAACTGTCTTGATTCTCTGTATGATATATTTACTGCCACACACATTAAGCAGTACCATAGGAATCGTGCACCTAGTATAATTAAAAAAAAAACACCACACCAAAACACCAGAAAACCAAACCCCAGCAGCAGTATCAGCCTGACAAACCATGGTGTGTGACGCAAGCTGGAGCCTAAACCCTAAATACCCGCTACTGTGCTGCCTTCTCGGTAAAGCTCGGTGTGAGGAGCCAAACTTAAGACAAAAGAAACATCTTTTCTCCCACCAGTCTCAGTCTCATGAACAACCTCTCCACCCAAAGTTCTGCTAATCTCTGACATTTCTTTCATGTGTCTGGCTATATAAGCTGAGATTAATTTTGAGTAAGGGACAACTTTAACTAAGAAGTTCTCCTCAGGGAGGACTGCATAAGTGAGACAGTGAGCAACTGAACATAATTTCTACATATGAAAGTAATATATTTATAATGCAATAAACGTGCAATGCAAGTTACAAAGCATGAAGTGGAGTATTAAGGAGCCTAAAGAGAAAGCAAAAAAAAACCCAACCACCCCACTCCAACCCTCAACAATCCCATTAACTCTAAAACAATGATTTCCAATTGTTCTGTGAATTGGGGCCACTCGAGAAAACTAACTGTGTTCTGCAGGCTCCTGCCCCTGCCTGACTCCCAGACTGTTGGTTTCTCTCAAGGAGTCAAATTAGATTACTGAGTGCCTACTGCTCTCTGCCTTTTCTGCCTGATGTGCCAGGAGCAATATAGAGATGCTGTCTGAGCATGCAGGGTTGGGGTTAGGAAAAATCGAAGCCCACTTGGAGATCAGTCTGGCAAGGTATGTGAAAGAGGGGCTTCCACAGATACATAAGCAGTAAAAAAAGACCAGGGAAAATGAGGTGGGAGAACCTGTCTTCAGAAATCCCAGGCCTCTGCAATCACAGAAGTCTGAACTGAGGAAGACTTGCTGTCAGTGGAGGAGGATCAGGTTAGGGAGCACTCAAAACTACCTGGACACACAGACCAGTCCCTAGGACCTGACAGGATGCATCTGTAAGAGCTGAGAAAGCTGGCCAATATCACTGCAAGGCCACTCTTGATTAGCTTTGAAATGTTGTAATGATCAAGAGAGGTTCCCAAAGACTGGAAAAAAGCAAATGCCACCCCTATCTTCAACTTCAAGAGGAAGGATCCAGGGAAGAGCAAGCCTGTCAGCCTCATCTTGATCCCCATGAAGGTGATGGATGAACCTATTCAGGAGACCATCTTCATATGCATGGAAGGACAAGAATATGATCGGGAGCAGACAACATGGTTTTACGAAAGGAACCTGAAAGCTTTCTATGATGAGATGACCAGCTCGGTAAATAAAGAGAGATCAGTGAGTGTTGTTTATCTCAAATTTAAGAGGGCCTTTGACACTGTCTTCCATAAGATCCTCATTAATAAGCTGATGAAGTACAAGCTACATAAATAGAGGGTGAACTGAAAAATGACTGAACTGCCAGGCTGACAGGATTGTTATCAGTGTCAAAGTCCAGCTGTAGACCAGTCCCTTGTGGTATAACCCAGGGGTTGACTGGGTTGAATACTGTTTAACATCTTTACTAGTGACCTGGACAATGAGACTGAGTACACCCTCAGCAAGTTTGCAGATGACATAAAACTGGGAGGAGTGACTGATACACCAGACGGTTGCGTCACTATCCAGAAAGACCTCTGCAGGTTGGACAACCTCATGAAGTTCAACAAAGGAAAATCCTAAGTCCTGCACTGGTGAGGAATAACCGAATGGCCAGCATACAGTAGAGGCCAACTGGCTGGAAAGCAGCTCTGCCGAGAAGGATTCAGTGCTCCTGCTGGACAAAAAGTTGAGTCAGTAATGTGTCCCTGCAGCAAAGAAGGCCAAAGGTATCCTGGGCTACTCTGGGAAAAGCATGGACAGCAGGTCAAGGGAGGTGAGCTCAGCACTGGTGAAGCCACATCTGGAGTGCTGGGGCCAGTGTTAGGCTCCCCAGCACAAGACTGACAGTGGAGCAAATGCAGCAAAGAGGCAAAAAGATGATTAAGGGGTGGGAGCATCTGTCACATGGGGAGCGGCTGAGCCTGTTCCATTAGGAGAAGACTCAGGGAGATCTGATCCGTGTGGATAAATACCTACTGGGAGCGAATGAAAAAGAGGGAGCTAGGCTCTTGTCAGTGGTGCCCAGTGACAGGACAAACAGCACAAACTGAATCAGGAAATTCTACTTAAACCTAAGAAAAAAACTTTCCCACTCTGAGGTTGATTGAATGGTGGGATAGGTAGCCCAGATAGATGTGGAGACTCCACGCTTATGGAAAACCCCGTAAGACACAGTCCTGGGCAAGCTGCCCTGTCTGACCCTGCTCTAAGCAGGGCACTGGACTAAACGATGTCCTCTCTGCCTCAGCTGTGATTATCCTGCTTCACTGTTCAGGAACCACAGCACCAAAATCAGCAATCCATATACTGTTTCAGGAAATGCAGGGTTACAAAATGTCTAACACAGAATGAGGGAAGGCTACCTCTCAGAGAAAACTAGTCACAAAATGCTCAGAAGCTGTAGTGTAGAATGACTGGAAAAGCCAGCAGCATCAAATGGTCCCAGAGCAGAAACTGACTGGATGGACACAGTACGCTGGGCCTGTCTTTTAGGGCTTAAGAGAAAAAAGACTAAATATATATATATATATGTATATATATGAGTACTAGAAAAATCACTTATCCTGTGAGAAATCTTCAATGCACGGTCAAAATTGGAAAGTTGTTGTTTTTGATGACATTTTCTGGGGAATAACCAATATATATCACATGTACACAGAACATACAGGTAGACTAATGCTTAAATATGCTATGCAGCATTGTAAGCCATTGCCTGTCATCTCAGTGCTTGTTGTGTTCAGGCTGATTATTCCCCTGGAATGCAAAAATCAATTTCAACTTGCAAACTATTATTTTGCAGAGACCCACAATATTGCAGGTGTTGTTCTCTTTTATATTCAGTCACTCTCAGAGGAGCAATCACAGGCCAAAGGTAATTGGTAACAGTCACCAGTGAATTCGTTGGACAAAACTTTCCTCAGAACCAGAAGACAATTTCATTCTGCTAATTAGCCTTTTTTGTTGAAATTGCTGATATAGCTAAAAGCTGTGGGAAGAGAGGAAGATATTTGTATCATCACGCTCAAGAAGCCATAGAAGAGAGTAAGAGGGAAAGACCTTAAGGTCTTAGTTAAAGATTTTACAGTGCAGGATACTCCGTGTGTGTGCACGTGCATGAGTGCTTGTGTGAGAGAAAGAGGTGAGGTAGTTTTAGAGACATCTCTTATCTACTAAAATTCACTTGTGCTTCAAACCTAGAGGAAAGCAACGCTTTGGGTTGTTCTTCCCAGTTGTAGCAAAGCTGCCTGGCATAGTCCTCACTCCAAATTTCTCTATAAATAATAAAATCTGCTAAAGGAGCAGAACTGCAGTCTGCAGGAGCTTCAACTAATTCACTCCATACAACTCTAAAATATAAGACTTCTGAAACAGCTGTTTGGGTTTGTTTGGCTTTTTTTTTTTAAAAAAAAAGCGCAATTTCGTATTTTTCAAAATTGTATCCCTTTTAATCAACTCAGGCCTTTTTGCATAATAAGGGACTGTCTCTTAGTAAGGGCAAGCAACAAATCTGATGCAAATCATGTAGTAACAGCACTACGAAAAACCCTATGGGAAAATTAATTTAATTCATAGCTGGATTTGGATATGGTGCCATTTCCACAACTAGGTATAAAGCAGGGAGGGGAAAGAAAAAACCCCAGCAATTCTTGGTTAGTAGCTGGATCACTGCCTGAGGCAGGGTGTCTGCAAAGAACTTGCACATAGTCATGAGAATAAAAATTATAACAAGATTCATTATCTATGAGGTTGCTCTCTTTTAAATGCTTTCCCTGTTTTAGTGAGATTTTCTTTATCTGACTGTAATTCAATCAGGAAACAAAGCTCCAACATGATTCTGACCCCAAATTACAAGACTGCCAAGCATCAAATACTAGCCTGTACCTACTCAGAAGAAAGCAACATGTATGATATAAAATACTTTTCTTGTCATTTCTCAAGTCTGCAAATCAGCATGACAAAAGTAGAAAGGAAAGTTCCCTTTAGGGATACTCCTACTTGGGAATGTTAGGAAGAATGTGGTTCTCTACTCCTATTGTACCAGGCACTTCCACCTTTCATTTCTATAAACTCCTGTTGCCCGTAAGTGAAGCAAGAATTAATTATCTTCTGTTCAAACTTCAATGGGTTCCTTCAAAGAGGTTTGAACTTGTTAAAAGCAACACTGTCTCTTCAAAATAATAATATACTTGCACTCTAATCTAAATTTATGACAAATTCAGTAACAGTGGAATGAGCCCTGTGTTTTCCATTAGACAAATCTTAAGAGCTGGCTGGATGTTAAGAAGTTTGTGCTTTTTGAAAATACAACCAAGGAATTATCTAAATAAAGCAAGAACTTTCTCATATCTTATGTTACAGATGCATTATCTCTTTTTGCCCTTTGGTATATTAAATCAACAACTCAGGTTTCAACTACCAAGACTTCCAAGAGAGTGTTTGGAAAAAACTGTGTACTGTATCTGTTGCAGATTCCCCAATAAGAAGTACCATGTTTCCAAATTGCTATTCTAGAACTACATACTCATCACTTTTTAAACAAGCAAAAAAAATATCATTAATAATGCCTTGATGTAATCCATAATTTCTTGATTTGCAAGAAATATGTTCAAACACTACTAAATAGTGGATGTTTTAAGCAGTAAAGTAGTTGTTGTCAACAGTACTTCCAAAAACAGTCACATGGAAAAGAAACAACATTTGATAGAAAGAAAATCCAGTGCCTGAAAGATAGAAAGTGAAAATAAAAATTTCCTTTGACTGCATTTTGACTCCTCTGTTATATCTGATCAAAGAAAAGCAAGGGTTTTTCAAAGGCATTTAGCTTTAAACATTCACAGTACCTTTAAATGTCCTCAGCAGTACCAGAAAAGAGGGATTCAATTTTCAAAGATAATTGTGCAGATAACTGTCTCATCCCTTTTCAGAAACAATCTGATAAATACCTAATTACCAACCAAGTGATTTCAGAGCCACACAGCTGGACCTGAGAAAAGGCTACAGGGAATGACAAAGTCCCCCTTAAAGCCATCGAGAGCACAAGGCAGTTGGTTTGTGAATTACTTCATTTATTCAGCTGATAAAACACACAGAAATACCCAGAGAAAACAAAATATTCATAGTATGTTGAAATACTAAACAGAATCAATACTTAACCAGAGAAGTAAAATATTAATTTTCAAATAAAATAGGACCGCATACTACAGAACAATTACATTCCAAAATCCACAACGATAAATATTCAAGTCCTTAAAACCACTCATTTTTCCAGAAAGCATTTGTGCACTACTCAGTCTAACCTTGTCTCATGTTGATATATAATGCTGTATAGTAAGAAATGGGCTTTAGAGTAATTTCTACTGCAGTCTTGTTGCAATATGAAAAGCATTTTTATCTTAAACAATTATAGTCTTAATTGTCCAACTAGAAAAAAATTTATAGATTGTCAATGTTCAAAAACTCTCTCATCCTTCTTAAAAAAGTTGGTAACCCACAATCCTTTCCAAAAATACAGAGTAGCTCAACTTTTAAGTTATCTTCAATGATTAAAAAAACCTACAGCTATTTGTAGCATTTTAGATTTCAGTGAATCTTTTTAAATTGCACATTCTAAAAGCCAATCCCATAATCTTGCTGAATTCCTTGTATTTGGAGAAGTGTTGGCCCCTGCTATACATCCTAAATGTTAATGGAGTGGAGAGCGTGAAATATCAACATAATGATGCAGAGTTCAGAATCACAGATGGGAAACAGAAGATTACTGATAATGCTTCAACAATATTAAATTGACCAAGTTATATATTCTTCAGGCTTTATGAAATACGTGTTTGCTTTGTGAAAAATGCAACATATCTGGGGTTGTAATCTCAAAAGTACACATATCTGACCTAATTCTGCTCCCAGATTGGAGCAAATTGATTGGAATCTTGGAAATGCAATCAAATAGGGATGGATCTATGCACTTCGGTAAATCCCACTTATGTAATTTTAAAGTAAGGACACAAAAAATTATACTCATACATAGCAGAGAGGTGAGTCAATGGCTGTTGAGTAGGCAGTGTGGGGACAAAGATTTAAACTAAGCCAGTTGCCTTTATGCCGGAGTGGAACAGTAGTGATCACACAGTCATGACCAGAGGGACAGTTTTAAAATGTATTCTTTGCAGATTCTCAAGCTAGTGACAGCATTTCTGTACGTGTTGTTATTCACCTTGCACACAAACGTGAATTAAAGCTGACTGAGAAGAGCTGACGCTCTGCTAGTATTTAGGTTCCAGCAGTCAGGCGTGCACATTCAGTGGGACAGGCAGGAAAGAGTCCTAGGGTTTTGCTTGTCTGAAAACTAAGATTTGACCTCAGACCACAGCTTTGGTGTAAGCAGTGTGTGAAAGTGTTTTTAAATACGAAGTATATTTCCCAGATAAATTCTCTCCCCAACTATAGTTAGCAAAGAGAGACCTGAGTGCTAGTCACTCAAGACAACAAAAAGCCCAGACTCCACTTCAGTGCATGGTGAAAGCTTTGTGTTCATCTAGTCTCCAAACTTCAGACAGAGGCAGTAAATGCCTCACTCATAAATTTAAACTCTGTGAAATTTAAAAAAAAAAAACAAACGGGGAGAATACTAGACAAAGTCTCAGCACACAAAGCAGAACAGGGAATGCTTTCCACTGCAAAGCTCCAAACCAATAAGCATTCTGGGACCATGGACTGCAGCCTCTGGAGGCAAAAGGCTTGCCAGAATTCTTTCCTCTTGAGATTCAACTTTGAGGAAAGAAAAACAGCTTGGGTTTTGCCCTTAATAGGAACAAGGGCAATTAGAAAGGATTTGCAGACCCTGCCCCACCAATATGCCTTCTCAGAGACAGAAATTTATAGCAGGACTGAAAGAATATTCAGCTTACCCCTAACAGGATGCTCATTCTTCTGTGGTCACCAGTAAATGTGAAGCTTAAACAATGTAAGGACTTGTCCACTTCTTGGTTAAACAGACTTGTGTGAAAGTCTAACTCCTTGGGGGAAAGGAAAAAGATGCCAGCTTTCACGAAGATACTGGAAGAGTGGCAGAATCCCTTTGAAACTGAGACAGGTCTGATAAAGTCGTTATGGTTGTTAATAGCAACTCTTTTCTCTGCTTTCTTGGATGAGGTCATGGCGTTTAGCTCCAGTATGGGGCAGCAACCAGTTGAGCTGTCATTGCAGGGGGACACTTGGGAGTGGCTGCACTGCTGGAAAGCCTCATCCTGTCAATATCCCAGCAGATATAAGAGCTTCTCCGTGTGAGAGGAGTATTATTGACTCCTAGCCTTTCTGGGACCAAAGTTAGTAGCTTTTTAGCTATATTTCATACCACAGAATGGTTAGGGTTTGAAGGGACCCCAAAGATCATCTAGTTCCAAACCCCCTGCCTGGTCCACTAGACTAGGTTGCCCAAAGCCCCATCCAACCTGGCCTTGAACNTCAGCCTGTCCTCCTAGGAGAGGTGCTCCAGCCCTCTGATCATCTTTGGGGGCCTCCTCTGGACTCACTCCAGCAGTTTCATGTCTGTCTTCTACTGGGGACCCCAGAGCTGGACACAAGACTCCACGTGGGGTCTCACAAGAACAGAGAAGAGTGGGAGAACCACCTCCCTTAACCTGCTGGACACACTTTTGACACAGGCCAGGACACAGTTGCCTTTCTGGGCTGCAAGTGCACACACTGACGGCTCATGTTGAGCTTTTCATCCACTGCTGTTGCTGAGCCCTAGCCGGCAGCTGAGCCCCATGCAGCTGCTCGCTCGCTCCCCCCCTCAGCAGGGTAGGGAGGAGAATGGGAAAAACAGAGGGGCAGCCTCCTGGAGTTGAGATAAGGACCGTTTAATGGTCCAGCAAAGGGAGAGGGAAACAACACCAAAGCAGCAGTAGTTATAATGGGATGTACACAAAGGTGATAACAAGGAGAGCAATTTACCCATCAATTTACCCATCAATGACCGACCAGCCACTCAGTCCGCTGCCAGGAGCATCGTTGACCTGCTTCTCCCTGGCCAGCCCCCTTTTACAGGGAGCGTGATGTCACATGGTACCTGGCCTGGCTCCTTCTGAAGATTAACCCTATTCTGGCCAAAACCGGGACATCCAACACCCCCGAGTCCTCACGGCTGCTGCCAATCCATTCTCTGCCCAGCCTGTGGTTGTGCTTGGGATTGTCCCAACCCATGTGCAGGACCTTGCACTTGGCCTTGCACAGGGCCACCTCTGAAGCCTGTCAAGTTTCATCTGGATGGCAGACTTAAAGTACACTTTGCCACCTCACTGCCAATTTTGCTCCCACCGGCTTTTAAACCAGGAGTCCAGAATCAAGAGAAACACAAAGATTTAAAGTAATTGCATTTATATGTGTCCTGAAAATGTAAATCTTTGGGTCAAAGGAAATGTCACCATTCCAAGCACCAAGGGGAATACAGGGAGGATGTAACCCTTACCTCTTCTGTCTGGCTAATGTGCCCATGCAGAGCAATGCAGTGGTGGGCCTTAAAGTATGTAGAATGGAACAAAAAAGGAGATCTGGGATTATTTTGGAGAGAGAGTTTAGTGGATGCAGGACATGAATCTTTCAGAACCCAAGTTCTGGTTCTGCTATTTCAGATTCAGCCTCCTATGTGGGGACGCACACACCACAGACTACATGCAAGAAAGTGCTACTATGTAAATCCTGATAATATCTCAAGTATGCTTTATGAAAGGGATTTATTTCATCTATGTGCTGTCAACAACTTAGGAAAAATTAAGGGAGCACCAGCAAGCTCCTCCCAGAGCATGATGGACCCCCTGTTCCTACAAGTGCGAGGGAAGAGAAAATCTGAGACAAGACCTGAAATCTCATTGTTAATATTTCTATGGAATTGAAGTTTCAATATGTACAAAATATATTTAAAAACTGCACTAAATTTTATCAAGAGTATGATATACAAAAGAAGTTTTCTTCATAATCTAAACATTAATTTGAAAATGGAGATCACTCCTAAAAAGAATATCATCCTCTTGCTCTCCCACCCCCCCTTCCTCTTTGGTTTCTCCTTTCAGGAAAATCTCTTACAGCATATTTTTGAACATTTCATCAGTTTATCTGTTATAGAGCTAAAAGTAGCAGAAAACTCAAATTGATAGATTGAATATTTTGAGCCTGGAAAACTTCCCTTGGTGATGATGTTTCCAGACCATTAATCTCATTTACAGAAAGAGAGAAGCTGTTAGTGTCCATTAGTCTATGTGTACAGTAAATAAGAGTGTGCTTTTTGAGTTTTCAGTATTATTATAGAAAAAAAAACCCAAAACAAAGTTCCTAAAAAATGTCCTGATCAGGAAAGCACAACAGATATGAAAAAGAAAATGAAGGTTTGATGTCTCAGAAAGGCTATACAAACTTAGAAATTCTGATGCAAACTTTGAAATAACATTTACATACAAGAGCAAACATAAAAAACCCACCTGTATTTCTGTATTGGGCTTGCATGGTAAGGTCTTGGTAGTGGGGGGACCAAAGGGGTGGTTTCTGTGAGAAGCTGCCAGAAGCTTTCCCCATGTCCCATAGAGCCAATGCCAGCCAGCTTCAAGACGGACCCAGCAGTGGCCAAGGCCAAGCCCATCAGTGACAGGGGTAGTGCCTCAGGGATAAAGTAGTGAAGAAGGGGGAAAAAAACTGATGTGCAACAGCAGCCAGAGGAGAGGCATGAGAATACATGAGAGGAACAACTCTGCAGACACCAAGGTCAGTGAAGAAGGAGGGGGAGGAGCTGCTCCAGGAGCAGGAGCAGAGATTTCACTGTGGCTCGTGGTGAAGACCATGGTGAGTCAGGCTGCCCCTCTGCAGCCCATGGAGGCTGATGGGGAGTAGAGATTCACCTGCCGCTCGTGGAGGACCCCACACCAGAGCAAGTGGAGACACTCAGAGGAGGCTGTCACCCCGTGAGAAGCCCATGCTGGAGCAGGCTCCTGGCAGACCTGTCGCCCTGTGGGAGACCCACGATGGAGCAGCCTGCTCCTGATGGTCTGCATCCCATGGAACAGACCCACACTGGAGCAGTCAATGAAGAACTGCAGCCCGTGGGAAAGACTCATGTTGGAGAAGTTGGTGGAGGACTGTCTCCTATGGGAGGGACCCCACACCAGAGCAGGGGAAGAGTGTGAGTAGTCCTCCCTCTGAGGAGGAAGAAGTGGCAGAGACAACATGTGATGAAGTGACCACAACCCCCATTCCCCGTCCCGCTGTGCCACTGGGGGGAGGAGGTACAGAGTTCAGGAATTAAGTTGAGCCCAGGAAGAAGGGAGGGGTGGAGGGAGGTGTTTTAAGATTTGGGTTTATTTTCTCATTACTTGACTCCACTTTGAATGGTAATAAATGAAATTAATTTTCCCTAAGCAAGTCTCTGTTTTGCCTGTGATGGTAACTGGTGAGTGATCTCTCCCTGTCCTTATCTCAACCTCCAAGGCCTTTCATTGAATTTTCTCTCACCTGTCCAGCTGAGGAGGGGACTTTCCAGCCACAGTCAACCCACCACACTCTCAATGAATTCTGGACTTTCAGCTACCTAGATAGCACAGTAAACCAAAGCCTGGCAAATTTTTTCATTCATATTTTCTCCTACCAATTGAATGAACTTTCCTGAGAGAAAACATTCAGCTCAAACAAAAGGTATTTCATTTTGTCAGAATATCTAATATACTACAAGTTCAGATTAACCAGCTAGTATTTTGGCAGTTCCCTACTTCCTAGCGTGAATCCTCATGCATTTTGTATCTGTCAAATGCACAATCAGACGCTCACACATGTATCATGCTCCCTGTAACTACAACGGACACCAGCTATAAACATATTTTAAAAGTTAAGGATGTGCCTGACATAATTGGTGTGACCTTTCCTAATAGAGGAACTGCTGTATAATCACTCTCAGATGGGCAAGAAAATAAAACAACTTGAATCACTGAATTCAGTCACATCAGCAGGAATTTGAAAACGTGGACCAAATAACTAAACTGCTAGCTCCTCAACTTTTCGAGACTAAAGCTTAAATATTCCTGAGCTGGACAGAAACAGACAATTGGAAATTTATAGAGGTGGACAATTTCCTAGCAGTAAACCATAATGATCAAACTAACTCGTAATAGATGCATAATTAGGTAGGTGTAGAAAAAAAAGGCTGAATCCGCAGGAATTGTGCCTTCATGACTTGGTAACCAGCTGTATTTCTGCGTATTTCATTTAAATGTTTCTCTCAATCTGGAACTATCAGAGGAGTGACTATCATGCAGGTATTGTGACAACGTAATTTTTAAAAGTCTAAAAGTGATTCAAGAGAAACATTTCCATCTTTGACTTCAGAAAAAGTTTTTATTTTCTTTCACTGAAGCAACTGTCTCTTTGGAAATAGCCAAAATAAAGTGGCATTCATTTTCTAACAAGCCCTACACTATCAGAAGTAAGTTACCAGTGGAGTAAGACAACAATATCATACACTTCCTCTCTTCATTCTGAACTGGAAACTGAAATGAAGAATGTTAATTACATGTTAGAGAAAACTATGCATGTGCTGGCCTGTGCCACTGGCACTTTTGGAAGGCAATATTGCTCTTCTAGGACTCCGAAAAAAGGCAACATTAACTCAACTTCGTGAAAGCAAGACAGTGTAAAAAACTGACTCAAGATACTTTTACCCCATTTATCCCTTTTTAAAATAATGTTATTCTAATATTTCTGTTAGTTTGCCTTTCCATGCCCCCTCTTTCCCTTCCTTTCAGATACGTCTGAAGACCTGGATCCATGTAGATGGGTTCTTTTCAGTTCTCTAATTCCACAACCAGTAAGCAGCAGTGGATTAGACATTCGTATGGCTGCAATGTAAATTTACTCACATTTTGAGCACACGATTTATCATATAGTCAGATGAACTAATCTGTATTAATGAAGAGGTTCATAATATGCCTCAGCCACATTCCTTGCAAACATTAAACTGATTCAGTTACTCTTCTCCAGTTCTTTCCCTGTTAGTCAGAGAGAAATACATTTATTCTAAATCTTTGCTCTCATCCATGCCAACCCATATCACAACCCACTTTCCATTCATTTCCAGAAAAATGGATACTTAATTTGTTTTCAATTCATCTTGGAGACTGCCAGTGTGTATTGGCAGAAAAAAAGTGAATTTGTTGAGTACCACAAAGTGCATGCTCTATGGGGTATCAAGTATCCCTCAACTTTTAACTAGAAAAAAGTAACAGCTAGTAATATTTTCCCAGGGAAACGAGTATGCACTGGCATACTTGTATGTGCTTATAGTATAAGACTGTACTGTGCACAACAAGCACTAAAAATAAAGCCTTTAACAGTATATTGTCATAATTAATACATTAATAATTAATACCAATCAAGCTTCTTTTGCATAACCACAAAGTAATTCAACAGCTTCAGTCTCTGAAGTAAAATATTTTATTTGTTCCCTGGTACTCTAAGCATTTCTTTTATGTCACCCCACGTGCATACTTTTGCTGACATCCCTTCACAGATACCAGCATCCTAACACTTGGTCGAACTTTGCTGACTGAGTCTTTAGTACCATGGGATGATCTGTTCATAAGCACGAAATCTATGGCTATCCTAGTCTTTGCACAATAGTTTATGCCCTTTTTTTATAAAGGGATCCTTCCAAGTACATGTGTAACTATTACAGTAACACTGTTTTTCCCTCTCGGCTGAGGCGCTGCTGCCGTGAGAAACTGTTTCTCGGTTCCTCAAGGTGTCTCTTAGTTCCACAAGGACTCTGCTTATGCAGAGCACTCGAATAGCTCAAGAGCCTTGAACTGAAGTGTCGGCAGATGACAAATCAAAATCTCATTTTCATAAAATGAACACTACCTCTCCCGGCATTTAAAGTTCTTGTCTGAAATTGCCTTTGATGAAACGAGAAAGTTAAATTGAAGGCAGGGAAAAAGAGCGTGCTAAAGTATGCCGCTGTGCTCGGCAGTGAGCCCACAAAGATACACGTTGGGACACATTCTAACGTATACTTTGGAAGATGGCACCTTCATCTGCATACCGGGAAAAATTTTACCTTGATGAATGCCTGCAGAAAATAACTCTGTTCTCCTCCCCCAGTAAAATCAACTTAAAAATACTCTCTCAGATAAAACATAACCAAATATAAAATAATTCACGACAGACAAGTTGTTGACATTCTTCAAAGCAATAGATACTGCTCTACCACTGCAGGCAAGGAAAACTAAGACAAATAAAAATGTAGCACATGAACAGAAATTACAGCAGGTTTGGTTGCAGCAAAAAATAAGAAAATCCAAAGCTCTTGAAAAGCAGCTTGAAAACCAGTCCTAGGTAGGGAAAAAAAAAATTCAAATTCCTGTTTTTCAAATGGCAGCCAGAAAATCAAATTTTCCTGCAAATTTTTTTTCCTGTTCTATTATTCAGACTCCAATTTTCAAAAGTCGGTATTTATGAGACTGCTCTTTTAGCAATTTGCTCCACTAATATAAAAGAGCATCGCTCACATTTACATATAAATTAAGCTGACTACATCATCACATTCTTTAAGTAGTTTATTTACTCTGTACTTGGCAAAGCACCTGGTTTAGTTTTCCGTAATATAGAATATACCATATAGAATATATCTATCTTCTCTGGTCACCTGAAATGGAATAAACCAAATTGGATATTCAGTGTGACAGAGAGCAGATTCAGAATACAATAACAGAAAAAGGGAAGAAAGAAAATAGTGCAGGAACGACGCAATATAGTTTTACTGCTCTTCCACTTAGTGCAACCTGTCAGCCTAACTGTAAGTCTAAACCACTGAATTTCACATCTGAAAGTCAATCTGAGCTGCTGGACAAACATTCCGGCAATTTATTTTAATGCATCACAGTCTCTATTCAAACATAAATCAAACTCAGTGTTATAATAACAGAAGATATGAGGAAAAACTTCTGGTAGCAGATCTATCTTCAGGTCATGAAACCCGCAGTAAATGCACCCTTTATTAAAAATATCTAGTCACCGTCAATGGCTTTGGAGTTCGGTTGTGGAGTCGTTTGGTTGTTGTTTTCTCTCTTGTGATTCTGATACAGACTATTTACTAAACAGAAAATATAAGCAGCGTTATTGACAAATAACAGATTAACCTCTCCACTCCTGACCTTTCTTCATTTACCTAATCACCCATTTCAGCTGTCGTACTGATACTTCACCTAGCTGGCATGCCATCAGCTTAACATGGCCAAAATCGACCTCTTTGTCTTCCCACCCAAGCACTGCATCACCAGCATGCCCCCGTTACTCAGGCCTGTAATAAAAACATCATTTTTGTTTCACCCTTCCCTTGCCTTCCTAATCCAGATCATAAATAAATCTTTCTGCTGCTTCTTCTACACATTAAAGACAATTTTCTTCCTTTTTGCCTGCACAGCTAAATGCTCACTTAAGCTCTTCATTCTCATTTTGATTCATTTATTCTCAAGCTCCATTACATCGTATCAACCATTCCCTTTCAGCCCATTCTAAATGCAGTTTTTAGTTTTATCTCCATCTAGGTTTCATCACAATGGGTAAAAAATTCCAAAAGCATAAAACACCCTAAAAACCAAAGATCCTTGAATCCATTTAGGATTCTAAATGGATACGGGTCATTTTTGTAAGCACTCATGCAGCTAAAGATGCAGATTATTATTAGGCGCATGAACATCTACAAAAGCTTCTCTCTGACAATGGCCCATCAGCCCCTAAGTATCTTGGAAATTGGACAATTTTACACCCTCATCCACTCTTGTAATCCTTCTGCCACCTTCCTGTGTTTCATGCACCCCTTTTTTCATATCATTTCTTAACTTTGTCCCTTTCTGTCTCCTCTTCTCTCTTGGCATTTTAAATTCTACTTCTTCTGTTACCATCTATTTTATAATCAGCTTTGTCACTTTCTCCCATAAATGTCTAAATTTTAATTTCACTTCATGCCTTTGGCATAAAACATCCTCTGTGAACTCCCTCTTTAATGATACACCTAACTAAGAAGCAGTTCTCTAATGCCAGCTAAGTTTAAGATGCTTAATGCTACAGCAGCAGCAAAGGAAGTTACTATTCATACAAACCATGTACACATATATAAACAATATATACTTGATCGTATGTTGTCACTCTTACAATGATTTTACATTCCAATCTATGTCATTTGTTTGCCTTATAGTGAGACTGAGTCTTCACTGAGAACAATAAATCATCTATCAACATAAATACTAAAATCATAACTTCTAATAATTCATGCATAGAGACAAATTACCAAACACTCGATACCACAATTTTAAAGGCAACCATACACAAATATAAATAAACAACATTTCATTCTTTCTTGATTGTTTCTGCCTAGGACTCCCCTCTCTCATATATCACAGTATAATTCTGCTGAATTAACTATCAGAAATGTAAGTTTTCAAGAGTATACAAACCAAAAAAAATGCTAAACTAGAGAAAAATGTTTTTACTCTGTTAGCCAGAGGCAATGCATGTGGATCACATGGTGGACCCCGAGGCAGCAGTACATCAACAACAGTAGTTCAAAACTGACACGGAAAACAAAGTAAACTACCTGTTGATCCTCCATCAGACTGATCGGAACTAAACTTAATGTCCCTCGTGTCACAGAGGGACATTCATGGACAAGGAAAAACACCTGGTCCTGTGTCATTCTGAAATGGCAAGTGGCCCTCAGCGAGCGTGCATCCATTTCCAACCCCGGGCACGCGGAAGGGTGAAAGCATTGCTTCCCTAGGCTTTGTTAAATAGGAAGTTTTGTTCTTGGAGTCCAAATTAACACAAACCACGCCGACATCAAAATGACAAAAGCAATTTCTCCTCTGTTCGGTGGACTGGGCTGTCCTGTTCCCTTTGCCTCTAACCAGCACGATTACTAGGTTTCATGTTCAATGCATCAAAATTTCTATCCCTATAAAAATTACCATCCACCTAGCTGTTTGCTCAGTTCTGGTGATATAACTCCTGTAGACATCCAGCAAGCTAGACACTTTCTTTTTATCTGATAAGCTTTTCACTCAGTCTATGGTTGAGCTTCATAAATGCTGCAGGGAGCGTGAAGGACACAGTAGGAGTAGGCATCCACGACTATGAAAGAGGAAGGGAGGAACTGTCTCTGCTGGCACTTGTGCCGAACTAAATGACTATATGACCATGGCTTTAGACCATGAGCAAATCACAACTATAACTTGTCAGACATTCTTAATAATAAATCTCTACCTTCTGGATGGATTTTTAAGGTATGCAAAGGTGCAGAGCACAACAAAACAAAACCCTAAGGAAAAGGTATTCAACAGCCTTACCAGGTAAGCTTCATACATAATGAAATTCTGAAAAATTTCAGAGTTCATTTCCATATTCATTTCAAAGCTATAAAATAACACAATATTAATTAGTTTAATCAAAACATCAGAGCTTGTTATGTAGTAAACCCTGTTGCTTTTTTTTTTTAGTACTAGCATGCTTTGATAAGCACTAAATAAGAAAGCAAAAACTATCATACCTGTTCTATAAAAAGAACCCTATGTTAAAGCCAACATAAACGCATCCCATAAAATACTTGGAATTTTTCTTTAAAAGAGGTACTAAAACTTTCCCCCCCTCAATTCATTAGCTTTCATTCAACTTTGATTGCCGCTATAAAATGCTATTTCTTTTTTTATGATACCATGATCAGGTTTTTTGGCCTACCATAAAGGAAGTGAACATCAATCATTTGTATTATTCTATCATGATCAGTGCTCAGAAGGGAATGCTCAAGTAATTTTATTAAATCATGCATTACCTACAGCCTGCAGTTAAAGAAAAACAAACCACTGAATCCAAAGCTCTAGTTATCAAAGAAATATGAATTGCCCTTTTCAATATATATTATTAAGCACCCTGGACAAAAAACTCTAGTACCGAAGCCAAAAATTATTCACGTGAGATATGTTTAGGGGTGAAGCATTAAGAAATTTCTGGCAGAAGTGTTAATTCAGCACATTTTCAATGACAGAATAAAATGGCCAGCACATGTATTAATCATCTGATATTATCTTTGTATAACGTACGTACTCCTCTCCCTTTAATTGTTGCTAGCTGAAAAAGCACTTGAGCTGAGTAGAGACTTGAGGATTAAGGTCATAACAATATACAGCCAGAACTGCTTTGCCAGGTCTTCTGCAGAGTATATCTTAGTCGCAACTCTCAAGGCTCCGCTTCTGCTAAAAGTTGCAAGCAAGAGATCCAGACAGCAGAGGATACTGAAGTGAGCCACACTAAGAGGCACGTCCTAGTTTCTCATGAAGGAGCATTTGTGACCAACAACACGTGTTTTCCTTACATCTCATGGCAGAGACCGTGAGCACAATGCACTTTTCCACATGGGAGTATCACTACTGACAACTCACTCACAAAGACTCTTCCACGTAACTCCATACTTTCTTACACCTGTCCAGAAGCTTGCAGAGGACTTCCTTCACATTACTCCCTTTATGTTTCAGTTAACGTAGTTCCCACAAATGCTGCTGGATACCCAGCTCTGGACATGGCTTAGTTACTTGTACTGTATCATAACAAAGAGCACTATAAATACTGCCAGTAACAACGCTAGCTTATTTCCACTGGGTCCCAAACTTTGGCTGCAAGTCTGTGGGAGTAATAGTATGGACATTTCTGTGCATTCCTTGGATGGGGATTTCTGTTAAATTTAATCATCTTCTAGCTGTCAGAATTAAAATGCAGACACGCAAGTATGCCTCCACATTCAAAACATATATTACTGAAGAGACAGAAGGGGTTAAAACTAGGAAAAAGGAATAGTGTAAGCTATATCTCTAGACAAGTCAAAACAATATAATTAAATGCATTTATCCTCTCGCCTGCAAAGAGATACTGTGCTAACGCATTTATGGAAATACAAGAAACACCCAAGCAGAGCAAAATGGCCAATTAATTGCTTTCATATTTAAAAGATGATGATGGAAGAAACAACCTAACTTCAACCCCTGGAGACACACAAAGAATCTCTACATCTAAACGAGTACGATTGGAGATAAGGGCTGGGAAAGAGCCAGTCACATTAGAAGTGGAGAAATACGTCTCAGAGTCATACTACAGAACACCGCCTCTAATAAGCGTCTCCTTTACAGGAAAGTCATGGCAGTGTTCAGTTTCTGTGATACCTAGTTTGATGTTACAGGAAGATTTGCAACTATAGCAGTCCTCTTGAAGGATTAAGAGGTCCAGGAAGGGTGGGCA
>VWZZ01000912.1:36490-56758 GCA_013399095.1 Psophia crepitans | reverse complement strand
AACCATTCCGTGATTCTGTGATTGACTGACTATGATAGATGAATCATGTCTGAAATAATTTTTCTTCTCTTCCGTAGGATACATGTGAATCTATAGGTCCCCCATTGGCTAGATCAGCTCCAGGCTCTTCTGTTGTGACATAGAGTGGCAGCATGAAGCCGGTGTCCAGGATGCATCTTGGGCAGGTGCCTACCTTTACTGGCTCCCTCAGTACAGCCACCTGCGCATTATTCTCCTTCGTTCTTCCTGCAGCTGCCTGTGTGAATGTAAGGACACCCCCAAACCCTGCCCCTACCACGTCCTGGGACTCACTACATCTTTGTGGGAAGGGCGAGGGGGCTCTCAGCTTTGGGGAACTGGGCCTGGATCGTCACTGCTGTGTAGGCAAGCCCTGGACAATGTGAAAGCCCTGGTTTGGGTTTACATGGCAAGTAAGGCTGTATCTGCAGCAGGAGTGTTTAGGCAGAAACATGCACAGGGATGCAGGCAGAGACTGCAGAGCTAGCTGTTTCCCTGGAGCTCTTCCTCAAATCATGAAAGAAAGAGGATTTAAAAATTTAAAAAAAAAAATCTACTCTGTCCATGTGCTCACTTCTTTCGGGCTGTTATCTGTTTCCAATGTATTACTCATTTTAGTAATGTCTAATCTTAAAATCCTTACTTTTTTCACAAATGGAAGTTGGTGTGGTGGTCTTACAGCCTTCTGAGCACTTACCAAAGCTTCGGTTCTTCTTTGACACACTTGCTCGGGAGAGATCCCAATAGTGAAATGCTGGTGGGTGTTTTCTGGTCACCTTAACTGCTTTTAACTAGTGCTACTGCCTCCGTGCTTGTGTGAGGACAAGTCGGTGTGGATGGAGTCACAAGAGAGGAGTCTCAGGGAGAGAGAACTTCAAAGTTTCGAATTATACACTTCACTGAAATATATAATTCATGCTTATGGGAATTGTGTACAAATTCTTGTTACATTGTATAATTTGTGCACATGATCTCCTGTAGTGCTGAAGTGCATGTCTTTATTTTATAATAAGAAAAAATAAAATTCTTCTGTTCTCTCATTTTCCCAGAATTTGCCAATTGTTTATAATTGGACTTGCCTTAGGGATAATGTTCCCTGTTTCTTGCTGAATGGGACATGCCTAAACAGGGAGCACGAGCAATTACCTGTGTGTGTGAAGATTTAATGGCAAAACACCTGAGTCCTTTGCATGTGACAATGCTTGTTGTGCCTAATTGCTATGGATTTATAGTGGTGGTCCTACAGACGACGTCCTGCTGCTCCCCGCACTAGTTTACTCATCTTAAACACTGTTGGTTACCCACAGCTCTCGCCAACTTAAAGAGACTTTGTAGTTGTGCAGTGCGTTAGTAACTGAAACCTCTTAAGGAAAATGAAGGACTCGAGTAGCACTCTTCAACCTATGTCACAGCTAATCTTTTTCTACTTTGTTTTCTGATTTTTCAAGAGCCCAAAGCCTTACATCTTGGCTTTAATAGCCTCTAATTAATGCATATCTTCTGTATTACCAAGCACACCTGACATCTCTGCTTCATGTAGTGTCTAACATGATCTCCGTTTTTCATGTCAGCAACCGAGTTTCTCATATCATGTATAAACCCATGCCGCTTGGATCTCCAGTGTTTTTGGCAGCAGCTTACACAATATTGTGCCCTTTCCTAATATCCTTAATCTCTGCTTCTGGCAAATAAAATAGTGACCTACTTTGTTGTTGGGGTTTTTTTTCTGAAGGCAGAAAAATAAAGTGCATGTGGTGGAGCAGCAGCTGCTGTTTCCTGACAGCGAGCAAAGAGCTGTAGTGCCCCTGGTGCAGAGCTTTGCTAAACCGATTCCTGCTTTGACATCCCCCTCTCCCCTTCTGTGTCTGTGGGCACTTGCTGCAGCCCTATCTCTGGTGGTTGGGTGCCATCACCCAGGTCTGGACAAAACGGAGGAGAAGTGGTTGCCTGCAGATGAGGATGGGTTAACAACAGGGAAAGTGGAGTCTGGGTTGCAATCCTCTCTGTTAGTGCTCCCTGATGCAGCAATGACTCCTGCTCGCAAGGTTGGAAACATGCCCACAGCTCTTGAATGTATGCTGTATATCGTGTGCTCCTTCTCTTTGAACTCCACCTGAGCTACCGGATCGCTGGAAAATTTGTGGGGAGTAGGGACCATTGTATTGCATTCACTTTGCAGTCAGGGGGAAAGAGGGAGTCTTCCCCACGGTTCCTTTCCCCTCCCTTTCTGCATTGGATGATGGTGTCAGCGGTGACTCATCAACCTGCCGGCTTCATGGGCATCTTCCACTGCCTCCAGGAGCTCCAGTGCTTCACAAGACTGCAGTACAGTGATGAGAGCCGGGCACCAAAATAGAACATCGATAGTATGCAAGCAGTCTCTTCCCACACGTGCTTTTGAAAATCTCCCCCACAACCTTTTGCATCAACACTAACCAGATTTCACCCATAAATCTGCTGCACTTAATCTCTCTGAGTACCTCTCCAGCGCTTGTCTCTCTTCCCCAACTTAAGCTCCCTTACTGACAGATGTACACACACAAACAACCTCTTTTCCCCCTTCTCAATCCTCCATTGTTCCAAAACAACGTATGACGACAGCCCTGGCAAGGCTGTATGCATCCTGTTTGCACTCCAAGCAGCGAACGGTTCAAAATGGGAGGATGGAGCCTTGCTCCTGCCCAGCTTTCACAGAGCTCCTTGTGAGAGGCAGCCAGGCAGCCCATGGTCTCGAATTTGGGGGCTGATGTGGCCATCTCCAGCTTCCCTGCAAAGCCATGGCATGTATCAGCACAATTGCACAGTAGCGGCTGGATGTTTCACCCTTGGCTGGTTTTAATGCTGTCTTCAAGTCATTGTTTCAAAGCTGCTTGATGCAACATCAAAGCAGCAGCCCAGACAAAGCACATTCAGGCTGGGAGCTGGGGTGGAAAGAGGGAAAATTTGCAGCAGAGCAACCATGCAGAGTGTTTTTAATTTTGCTTCAGTGGGAGTGAGGGGTGTGTTGGAGACCTGCTGGTGGAAGAAATTTTATAGGTATGAGCCTGGCCAGAGAGAAAATCTATCCAATCAGAATGCCATTAGCTGCTTTTTTTTTTTACTGTGATTGCCAAACTTTCAGTAAATATTGATTGGAAGTGTTGGAAGGAATATTTGGACTAGGGCGACAGCACAAAGAGTTAACAGAATATCTGAGATAAATGGCTCTTCCATGTAGTAAAAAGAGATGAGTAAGCTGAGAATCCTAACAGGCGCTAATCTCCATTTCAGATCTTGTTTAAGAGATTAATTATGGAATACTGTAGACCTAATTAAACACATAATCAAGGGCAAATAGGCACAGCCTTACACCAACTAACAGAAACATAAAAATTGTTGTGCTGGAACAGACTGTATATCTGTACTTGGAAAGCAAGAAACAGCCACAGCCTCTTACAGCTCTCATGTAGATGAAGCCAATAACAACAAGAAGAAAAGGTCCCAAAACATTAACCTACAAATTCTATAGTAAAGAAAAACTATCGATCTTTTACAGCCACAGCTGCAGTGAGTTTTGTGTTTACCAGGAGGTCTCATGGTAATTATTTTTCCACTTGCACAGCATCATCAATTTAAGGAACATAAATTGCCCTAAAAACATTAATTCACCGTATTACTAATCTGTTGAATAGCTGGAGAAACAGAAACCTGAGTCCTGAAATGATGTGCCGGTGTTTCCCCACAAAAATGGCAAAAGAAAAAGTAATATAAATTGAGAGTCTTGACATTCAGCTGTTCTGTCAAGATCTAAGGAAGTTACTTTGTAAACATACAAAAAAACACCTTGGGGAAGTGAAATCGCAAATTTAACAAATTGAGACAAATAATTCCAGGCTGCTCTTGTCAGCTGGCAGCTCTTTGGTTTGAGGTTGTGTTTTTCACTGAGCTCTTGTGATTTCCTCATTGAGTGTCCAAATCTTCATCACTTAGAAAAACTGGCATTTAACTCTTTTTAAATTTTTTAATGGAATTGCCTCTCACAGACAAATCAGTTTGGCCCTGTGAATTCTGCAGTTACTCAAATCACATGTGGCCATTGAAGCGATCACAACCTCAAGCAAGAGACACGTGTGTGTGTGTGTGTGTGTGTGTGTATTACACATTAGCTGTTTAATGTCAAGGTGTTTCTAATGCTCTTTTCCGCTCCAGAGAGGAATGATGTGGCTGCCTTCGCGTATGGGCATGGTGGTGATGACTTTTCCATCAGTGTGTGTGCTGGAGAAGCGGCTGTCTTTGGTTACAGATGAGCCTGCTCTTCTTTGAGTCGCCCAAGGTACCAGGGGGACTGTCTCAGGATGCAGCACTGCAGTGCGGCTGTTTTGGCCTTTCGCTTGGCTTTCCAGCCCATGTATTTAATGTTTGTGCCTTTCATTAGGCCCAGCCATTACTCAGACTTCTGCTGCACACAGGGTTGCTCTCCCCTGCCCTTCACTTGTTACTCCTGGTTTTTGTCTTGCTCCTGTTCCTTTTTTATAACTGGTGCATTTTGGGCACTGCATTTTATCCTCTGCTCCTGGAGACGGTCCTCAAAAAAACCTTGTGATTTCCTGTTTTTACTTTTCTGCCTCAAAGAAATTAAGAAATAAAGATGTGTGATACTTTTGAGGACAAGCATATGAAGCGTCTGTGTTTGAAAATAATACTGAACACAATGTCTCTCATCCGGATGTGTGGGAAGAAAAGAAGTGAACAAATCACCTGTGTTGCACTCAACCTTTGAAGAGTACCAAGGATAACTTTATTTTACAGGGGATATTTTTACCATAAGGGATTTTTAAAGGACACAGCTGAGAAATGGCTGTAAATAAGGAAGTGATCAGAAACAGAAATCGGATTAAGGGGTCTTAGCTGGGACTTCTTGTGAAGCTCAGCCACTTCCCATGCCACCAAATTCCTCTCTCAATGGTGTCATCTTTTAGCAGCAAGAGGAAACTATGAGATAAAGATCTGGAAGGGCCAAATGATCAGTAATTGCTGAGTTCAAGGAGCTCACACCAGCAATGATGCCATTGCAGTCAGACACAGCAATAATGACTACAGCTGGAATTTGGCTCGTGGCAGGCAAACCCAGGAGCCTTTTGGATGTCAGAGAGAACTCAGATAGTCTTAGTTCATGCAAAGGTAGGGTTTTTTCCCAAGGTTAATTCTGTTATAAAACAACTATTCTGGACAGATTGATTTGCCCTTAAGTTCAGGGATATTTTATTTCCTTGCTTTTCAGCATGGAAAGCGATGTGAAGTGAGGGTCTCTGTCACTTCTCATGGGACAAAGCAGCCTGAGGGGTGGTCTCCTCCTGCTCCAGCCACAGCAGCAAGATGCCTCCTCTCTCTGGAAAGCAGCAGGGGGTGGACAGTATTTGCAGCCAGGAGGTGCCTGCATGAACACCTACAAGGGTTCCCTCCTTGTCAGTCCCACCAGGTCACATCTGTGTTAGTCCTGGCGAGACACCTCCGGAGCAGCCAAGACTGGGGATGACTTTCTGTTGCAGCACCCATTGCTGTTCCTTGTCCTCAAAACCTTGTTTTGGGCTGCTGGCTGCTCTGCCTGGCTGTGCTGCCTGTGCTCCAGCCGTGTTTCCAGCTTTGCTCTGCAGTAAATTGTTTTTCAGTACAACCAATATGCTGACACCATCCCAAAACCACAGGCACTAGAGCTGGGCCAGGATCTGTCTGAACCTATGATCTGTCCTTCTGGGGCATTGCTTGTGTGTGTATCAGCCTCTGTGTCAGCTTGTGCTACAGCAGCCCACGGTGTTCCCAGCTAACTGAAGTTTACGTTGTACGTTAGAGACAGAAGACAAATGGTTACTTCTGCATACTGTACTTTCTGTATGGCGTGGCCTTATCATTTTTCTGTCCTCATCCTTTGCTGCTTAAAAAAATAAAAATCTTAATTTCTTAGCCCAGTTGCTGTCTGCTTTCTCCTCTCAGTTTGGTGCAGAGCCAGCAGAGCGCGTGGAGGTATCATGAATGACATTGACCGAGCTCTGTCTCCCCAGGACCTTCTTTGCTACCTCCAACTTCTTTTCCAGTTTATCCCCAGTTGACTACAAAACCACCACCACTCTGGTTCCCCTTGCCATGACTCCAATGATCAGGTACGTTCCTAATTCAGCAGAGCTTGTGCATTTTTTTATTTCAGTACCAAAGTTATGCAGAATCAGCCACAAATGTTCCTTTGCAGTGATGCCAGTAAGACTGTCATAAACCAGTGCCCTTACATGTAGCCACTCCAAGGTGAGTAGTGACCATTCTGCTACTGAAACAGGGAAAACGGCTACTGTGGTTACCTTTCATGCTAAAATCCATGGCTTTGTTCAGCTTTCAAGGAGAATGTGGGAAAAAATTGAAAAGATATCATGCTAAATATGAGAGCTGCCTGTGAGCAGAACTGACTGTCTTGTGGTGTTTGCTGCAAATAAAACTAGTGGCTACGATTTGCAAAAGTGAAGATGTTGGTGGCAAGGTGGGTCCTGCAGAACCTCCGGGAACATGGGCCTGTACCCAGCATACACCAACTTCTTGTGCTTTGTAAGACGTCAGGAGAGATTACTGTTTCTGTCCCAGGGATCAATAAAGTTATTCATAGATTCATGGAAAAAGAAAGCAAAATGACCCATTTCTATTTTGATAACTGTGGGTCATGATACACCTCGTGTTCTAGAGGAGCAAAAATTTCAAAAGTCTGCAGTTCCCTGGTGCAAAATCTCAAGAAATATGCTCAGAAATGAGACTGTTTCACAAACACACAAGCCCCCATTTGTCCTGCTGAATAGCTGGGGACTGGGCCAGGGCAAAGCAGTTTTGTAATTATTTTTTTTTAATGCTGCTAAAAAAATGTTGTCTTAATAGGTGAGTAACCCACATGTGCTGTAAATACTTGTTACTAATTAAATAAATTTGAGACTTAGAAATGCAGATAAAGCAAGCAGCGATTAAACTGGTCTGGTAGTTTTAGTCTCTAGGAAATTCTCAGTTGGGTTTTTACAGAAAACTGCTTAAATGAGCACAGAGACAGGAAAAACATCTTTTCAACAACCATTGTTTCTGTATGAAGCCTGTATGTCTCTAATAGTAATGTCTTTGAACACGCTAAGGGGAAAAATTATGTGATACGTATTAGGTCAGTACTTTCTATATTCAGTAATATCCGGTTTTTTTACATGTGAGATAAAGCCATTCTTCCTTTTTGTTGCTGACAGAAAGTATCGGCCTGGGGTGAAGAACCAAAGCTGCCAAGTGTGAGGTGTATCACACATGGCCCAGGAGGCTCCCAGAGGCGTTGTGTGTCACTTGGGTACAACGTGCCTTACTAAGAAGGATGCATTTGGCATCTCCCTCTATGCTGTCCACGGCTCTCCTTTTCCCTTGGCTGCTTCTGCTGGAGGTGCTCATCTCCCCATGGAGAGGGCTGAGGGGCTGGGATTAGAGGCATTCACTTCTCCTGCAGTCCTCATGAGACCTACAGGAAAGGGAAACACTCTCCTGGCTCCACGTGGCCCCTCCAACCCCATATTTCCTCAACTCTGTGCAAGAGGATTCTCCTCAGTGTTCGTCAGTTGTCTCCAGCCACAGTGAACCAGGATTTTGGGAACCATCTTCTGTGTGGCCAGAGCTGGCCACAGTGCACCCAGCTGCCCTCTCCAGCATCCCCACACCAAAATGTGTAGCCTCGCTGCTCTGCTCAATGTTTGGCTTAGGCTTTGCAGGACCTGGCTGAGCTCCGGATTAAGTCAGCTGGTATTTTTGTATTATAACTTTGATTTTTTGGTGCTCTCATTTAGCAGTTTATTCAGATGTTTAAATGCAAATGTATGCACTCAAGTTATGGTTACACATTGTCTAGATTTGTACTTCTCACTTGAAAATGTGTTGATGTAAATTGCTGGCAAGTGCGGTTTTCTACATCTCTTCTAGCACCATCTTACACAACTAGGTCCCCGGGGTTCTGCTTAAGCCTGGTGTTCCAGATGTGGTATAAAAATAACTACATTTTAAAGCCCTGCCTTTGTAATTTAGCCCACTAGCGTGATTGTCCAGCCACGGGTTATAGCAGGAAACCCTCAATAAAAAGAAACACTCTCAACAGAGATTCGTAGTGGCATGCTCTAGCCTTGTCTCCTTCAAACAAGGAGAGGGACAAACGTGTTCCCGGTGTGAAATGAGGGCGGATGGAAGTGTTTGGTTATTGCTGCCTGCCACTTTGAGAGTATCCTGTGTCATTCTTGTTCTCATTGATTCTTATTAAGCATAAAAGAAACTTGACAAACTATGCACAAACACTTTATTATGAGATAATAATTTACCATCTGATGCTACGTTTCTTAAAATTTTCAGAAATCTCTTGAGAATATTATACTCTCTTAACTGGCAGCAGCTTAATGTATTTCCTTAGGGTATATGCCTTTTCACTTCTGATGTTAAGAGAAACTTCTCTGGAAATCTTTCTACCTAGCTAGAAGCAAATACTTTGCAATGCTTTATTATAATTGAAGATCCATACTGTTCAGTGTACAAAAAAAAACACAAAACAGAGACTTACAAAAAATACCCTATCGATACTATAAATGGTTAACAGGAAAGCATCGCTCCCTTAAAATGCTTCACCATGTTTGCAGTGGAAAAGGCAAGTCAGATTCTGCAGTCACACCAAATTTATATTAGTGCTCGGTGCTACTGTGTTCTGCTCTATCTTATTTTACACGCATTCCTATCACTAAGTGCTTTACGATTGTTCGGTAAGGGAGCTAATTGGTGTGATTTTGTCTTCTTCTTACCCCTTCCCTTTTATTTGTGCAATGGAGTATTTGGTAGGGTTGGATTTCTTTAGGATAGACAAAACTATGTCTTTACATTGGAGGAACCAAGGAGAGGCAGTGTACCTTGCACTTGGGGCAGAGAGCTGTGAGGCTGAACATCTCCAGTCCCTGTGGGACTCTATTCCCGGAGCAACTGGGCTCTCTGACTTCCAAGGACACTGAATCAAGCCCTTTCCAAGAGCTGCATTTGGGTCAGCATATTTAGATTTTTCACAGGAACCTAACAATTAAATAGCTCAAACCCTCCTGCCTCCATGAGATAGCATCCTACCTCTGCAGTTAACATCTTTCCAGAGAACTGAAGAAGCACAGATTTAAGTCAATTCAGAGCACCTTTAATTAAAAATCAGTTAAACTGATTCAGATTTAAACATCCAGGAGCTACATGCACAATCCACGCTTAATTACGGTAGCACAGCCTAATGTCCTCTTCCATGCCCATGGGTGGTGGGCCCATGTTCGGGGGCTGACGGGGAGGGCTGTGGGTTGTGGAGTTCTGCCGCAGTGCTTCAGCCCTCCACTCACTTCTCCCCGCATCGCCCGCTCCCGAGCCTTCCCTGCCCTCTCCCTGCTCCTTGCTGAGGCTCAGCGGCCCCGGGCGAGCAGCTGCAGAGCGTAGGGAAGGCAGGCGGGCAGCCCACTGGTACCCCAGCGGGCCCACTGCCGTGCTGCTGAGAAGAAGCTGCATGTGTGGTTACAGGGGCAGTGGGGGCTGGCGGTGCCCGGCACTGCCTGCAGCCATATGGCTGCTCCCGGGGCTCCCTGGCACAGCCCCCAGCAAATCCTCTTAGTTCAGCTTCACCCTCCTTCTTACCTCTTTGATGTCGGTTTTGCCTTGGTCCCTGCTCCAGACTCAATTCCCACCACCAGCTTTTGCGGTCAGACAGTGGTTGTGCCCCCAGAGCTCTCACGGCCCGACCGTGGCTCAAGGACAGGACATTGCAGTCATGTCTGCTGCCTGTGCAGGGTCCTGCCTGGTGGTGAGACAACGGGCATAAAATGGCCTGCATTCCTGCTGTTAAACCCTCTTGCTCCCCAGACCCAGGCGGTTGCATCCAAACTACCTTGCCCATGGCTTCGATGCCTATCAGAGCCACCTAACTGAGATGAATGAGCCTAAGGAGAGCAAAAAGGACATTTGGTAATGAGAGGCACTGCCTGGTAGCAAAGACCAGGAATGAAGAACTTAAATCTGCTGCTAACATTGATTGTCCTCTTCAGTATGTCGATAAGGTATCTGTTTGTCTCCATGTGTCACAGGCAGACAGTAAACACAAACCTGCTTTCTGAAGGCTGTTACAAGGATTTTTGTTGAAATATAGATCAAGAAAATGAAAAGCAGTAAATAAAATGTTCTTTTGTAGAGTGGAAGTAGGTGCACAGCCTTATGTACCAGGAAGGATGTGTTCACACTAACAACAGGTTATCGCAATTTATTCTGTTCCTTAAAAATCTAGGTAAGAAAACAAAAATCCCTGCTGATGCCTTTCCAGTTTTGAAGCAGCACAATAAAAAAGCATCTGCTAAAGTTAATGACTGCATTTGCATAGATTACATGTGACAATCCAACACACAACAGGGTGTCCTGCCATGTAGACAACGAGCCACAAGGGTGATGCACTTCTTTGGCATTTATTGCCAGAAGTCAGCTACGCTTCTACAATAATAGCGTCAGCTCATTTCCAGGAGGGCTTTGGCTAACAGTGCCAGAACAGATTACTGATTCCCTCTTGTTTTCCAAGCTGAAAGGTGTAGGGCTCTCTCCTGCCAAGTGTGGAGGAGAGGTGGAGGAGGGAAAACATCTTTCATGACGGCACCCAGCAAAACCCCTCGGCTCCAGAGTGGTGGTGGGAAGGGGCCCCATTCTGCTGGGCTCAGGCTGAGCCCCAACCCCGCAGGGTGGCTGTGCACAGCCCTGCTCTTGGCCGGGCTGAGGGAGGGCCGGTGCCTGGCATGGGGCGTCGTGGCTGGATGCCATGTTGAGTTGGAGGGGGAAAAATGGTTCCTTTGTGTCTTCAGCACAGTGGTTGAGTTTTATGGCATCGCTTTGTTATTCTTGCAGTGTTGGCTACGGACAAATACAAGACGACGATTTATATCCTAAGGCAAACTGGCTCTGATATGGTGCTACTCCTTTTCGCTTTGCTTAATTGGGCTAACAGAAAAAGACAACAGCTGCAATGGTGGGAATGAAAAATGCCTTTGCTTGTGCTGGTTTTGACAGCGATCAGCCCAACAAGGGATTATCAATTGATCTGAGATAAGTGTTAGTGACGGATGCAGTTTGTTGTCCGTTTATCCCCTTTACTATTTCGTAGATACAATTGTACTTGAAAAAACTAATACAGAGAGTTATTTTGAGAGAAAGTAAACTCTTAGGCACGTTTAAGTGAGACCAGGGTGTGAAAAGGAGAGGAATCTCTCTGAAAAAAATGCTTTGGGACTTCTGCATCTTTAGATATGTATGTATGTGTGCACATGTGTGTCATGAAGTGAGCAAGTAAAAAAAGAGACTGGCCATAGCTGTGTGCTTTTGAAAAAAATTAGGTCATTTTCTCCAGCTTGTGTCTTCCAAGACTGCAGATCTGACAGTCACAGGATGCTTGCTTCTGGCCTGGTAATCCACGATTTCAGGCAAAGCTCTGTGACCACCTGTCAGCCTATTTTTGTGAAGCTCCATGAAAAAACTCTACAAAGAGGAGTGGATGATCTCGACTGTCCCATTTGATACATATGACATCTTTTGGACTGGTGCATGGTTTTCCCATAGGGTTTTGCTGGAAGCAGGGGATGATATACCCTGGCCAGGAGTCAAGAGAAATGGGCTTTCCCGAACCAGCCAGTAATACCAAACAAACTTGTGCCGCTGGTTTCCAGTTTGCTCAGCCCTGGCCCTGATCCAGCACCATGGAGCTTGGTGGGAGCTTTGCAGTTGTCCTCTATAGATGCTGAATTCAGTTATGGTAGGTGGAAATACCACTGAGGAGAGTCTTCAGGGTCCCTTGGGGCTGGGGGATGCTTGCTCTGCATCCCAGATACCCTACAGCCAACTCAAAGGGCCTGATCCTGCATTTCTTAGATGCTCCTTGTGCAAATCACGCTCCTTTGGAAACCTGTTTTGTCCGAGCAAGAAGAGCAGGAGTGGAAGCCCCAGTGATTATTGCTCTTAGTACTAATCTATTCTTAAACTGAACTGTAGTCTTTAGATATTTTAGTAAAACTGTCATAAATCAACACCCACTGCTTCGTTTTTCTTAGTGATGAAAAAAAAGGGAAAAGATAAAACTGAAAAGCTGTCCTTTAGCTGACATTCAGTTAGAATTGATCGAGCGATTTGCTGTCAGAGCAACAGCTCTTGTCAAAAATAGCCCTTTGGAAAAAAAAAACCTCTGGTGTCATTTGTATCACATGTACCACACAATGCTCTTTCGTGAGAGCAGGGCGTCAGAGACCAGTATTAAAAAGAGATCAGTGGAAGTGCTGTGTGGGAAATGAATCGCGTGCTTCTCTACAAGCTACCAGCGTCCCTACGACTGCCTCCAACTAACGAGTTCACTGGTGTGTATCAAGGCATCATTTTTAGAAAGAACAAGCGGGGTCAGGTTCCTTTAGAAACTCTCACAGCTCTGAGGGACTGACACAACCAAAACCCAGGCTGCAACAAGCCTTTCCCATGGTGTAACTTTGAGCAGAGTCCCAGTCCTGCAAACTCCCAACCAACTTAGTAGCTCCCCTGGTGCAAGAAATAGTCACTGCCACGTGCACATACATTGAGCAGTGCTCATGCTTGCATTAGAGGTGATGGGAAATGTTTTATTTCTGTGTAACAATGTTTTCCCCAAATGGAAAAATGGAAAGCTGAAAAAAGTTCTCTGATATTTTTGGGGAAAGGAGGAAATAACTTTAAATCCACGAATGCTGAAACATTTGGAGGGGCTGATTTGAGCAAACTTACATGTTTTTCTCTGAACATTTAACTTGGGCACAGAGCTTTAAGGATGAGATTTACCTCATCCACCCGTAAGATGTCAGGTCAAATAAACTGCACCTTAAGAATATCTCTCTTTCGCCACACCAGAGCAAGGGGATTTAAGCTAACTGGCTGAGATGCAGCTGTTCACCCTGCAGCTGGTTAAAACACAGGGAGACAAAGCCTACCCCTTGGTTTGAAACAGATGGAAACCAGTGGTTCCTACAGGTTTGCAAGGCGTCCCTGGTTTTGTATAGCATCTTATATTTAACCCTTTTGGAAGCTGCTGAGACATACCCTATGTCAAACACCAAATATATAGTGTCTGTCTGCTTAAGAGCAGCTCATACAGGAGTAGTTGCAATTTTTGGGCTCCTGAAAAAAATCCCGACAGTGAATTCTGTCATTAGTTTTGGAAACTTGTCATAATAAAAAGCACAATTGTTTCTCTCCTCTCCAAACATGGCCCAGATTTAGCCCCAAAGCTTTTCAGTAATTCCCTCGCAGCCTGTGCTCGGGCTTCTTTTCCCTCTTCTGCATTTGGCCTCTGAGTCCTTTCACCTGAGCCCAAAGACTTGCACGTGCTGCCACGGTGCTGGCACCCACTGGCTCCAGCTGATGTTCTGCCTGGGGGCTGCTAGCTTTATACACAGTGAAATGAGGGGAAAGAAGGAAAGTGAGACAGAGTACTCTTGAAATCAAACTAATAATGTACCCATCAGTAATTGTAATGAAAGGACTTTTTTTTTTTTTCTTTTTAATCTGCAGCAGCTGAATCTAGCAATAGCCTTGCTGGTGAATTGGAGCAGTATTTCTTATTTAGAAAAAAAGCACAAATAATGTGATCACATCTATCTAGGTATCCTATTCAGGGAGGCTGAATCTTTAATTAAGATTGATTCTGATTTTTAGATCCACTAACTCTAAATAGAAATATTTTTGCTCAAGTCAATGGAAAGGTCCGAGATAGTACAAGGGTGAGGAAAAAGCTCAGGCATTCCCAAAATGATGGAAGTTTTTTTGAATGCTTTTCAGTAAAAATGCCCTTATCCTCCAAAAATAATTCTCAACTGTTTGAAAAACACATTCTGACCCAGTATTCCCCATTGTTCCCCTAATCTGCTTATACTCTTGTTTGGGCTTTTAATTAAAGGTAGTGGGGAAGACCCTCCCTCCTGTGGTACTATTGTCTGTCAGGTCTGCTGGGACTGCACAGCCAGGATTTTATTTTCATTTATTTTTGAAGCAGAAAAACTTACCTAGCACAATTAGATTATTTTTTTTAAAAAAAAAAAGGGTTTTATTATGTCTGAGGTATTGTAAACATCAAAAGAAGAAAGTGAATGGCTGCATGTCCACATAAAAATCCCATATTTATGGGACTTTGTAAAAACATTCTTTTTTCAGTTCAATATATGAAAGAAAATGAACTCTTCACATTTCCAGTAATTACAGTGCAAGTAAATCCGGGATTGGGCTGGGTTAATTCTTAGAGGTTCTAGCTACAGTGTTACAGAAAGATTAATCTAGAGGGTTTGTTTTGGTTTTTTTTAATGCAAAGGGCTAGGGCACTAACATATTATTAATTACAAGTAAATCTGTCCCTTGGGGGACTACATGCACTGCCTGCATTTTTAATTCATATTTAGCTTTAAGACAAATGACGGATATTTTCCCCCTTTCAGTTTCTCAGTTGCTTCCTTACTCTCTAATCCTTTTGTTTTGCATTGGGAAGAACAGTTGGATAACACAGAGATCGTGCACAGACAATCGATCTTTTCAGTCTGTTGGCTGAACTGGAAAACATTCAATAATTTTCTTTTGGGTCGAACTCCTGTTTTACTTCATTTTGAGAGAGTTACTGTTATTTTCCTATTTTGTTCTTTAAAACAGCAAAACAAGCAATTTATATAGAAAAGTTGTCTCAACAACAAAAAGAACCCCTACAAAAATCTTGAAGGAAATACTGTAACTTCATCCTTTCTCAGCTCAGATTGTTTACCAGATTTCAGAAACCCCATGATTGGTTTGCTCAGCCTGAACATCCATTTCTTGCTGAACATGTTGTGGGTTTTTTCTGTAAAATTGCACCCAGAAGGGATGCTGGGGCTGAGTGGGAATAATAAAAGAAAACCTCACAGTGGTGACAGGATTCCTTTCACAGGCAAAGGTGTTGTTGGCCTTTGCTGCGAGGATATTACCAGTGAGAACAAGAAGTTTCTCCTCATGAAGTCCTCACTCACAGGTCTTTGGTCTAACACACAGTCTTCCAGGCTCATTTAACGGGACTTCTTCGCATTTTGCCTAGACTGGACCAACGTTTAAATATGTGAAAAGTCAGTGACTGTTTTTATTTTCCTCCACATTTATGCTGCAGAAGGGCATGATTTACCTGTTCAAGAATCTGCACCTCCGCTCTCGTCTGGTGTGATTTCTTGGAGATTCTGGTTACTCAAATTGCACAGTTCTGCAGCTGGCACTTCCAAATTCTGTAAGTTTGTGGGGTTCAGACATAATTTTCTGAAAATAGAATCCAGGTCTCTATTTTGAGAAACAGGTCTTGTTCCGCTCACGGCACACGTCCCAGTACTGCAGCTCTTCAGCCCATAAAACAAAGTAGCGACAGTTTATTATCTCCCAGGAGGCTGGAGATAGGCTTTACAGGGACATGCGCATCTCCCAGTCACGATGATCTTTGCTGTCTGTGAACAAGATACCAGATTTTCCCAGTGAGTTTTTCATGTGTTAATCGGGCAGCTTCTGGTGAGCATGAAGCCTGTGCGGAGATGACAGTCTGATAGAGTGCAGGAAACTCACTGTAATCCCTCATCTCCTACTTGCCACTCTTTATTCTTCCTTCCATACATCGCAGGTTTTAGATTCCTTTAAGAACCTTTTCCCTGAGACATCGCCAAGTTTGAGCTGCCTGAGAGGGAGGGTCAGCCAGGCTCTGGACATGCTGAACTGTACATTTATGCTCTTTACGCCTCTGCAGCTGCGGAGAGGTTAGTTTGCAGGAAAGGATGGGGAAACTGGTCTGACCTGGGAAAACAGAGGGAGGAGCAATAACATAAATGGCCCCGAGCTGCTCCTGGCTGCTGCAGCATGGACTGGAGAGGGAAGAAGGAAATAGGCAGTATTAGAGGTCATGGATCTGTTTGTTGGGAGGCAAGTCCAAACAAGTGGCTAATGTTAGAAACCCAAATGGTTTTCCCCTGTACCTGTACGAGCAGATACTTCCCACTGATACTCCCACTGAGCAAGAAGGCTCTTACAGAAAATAACAGGGCTTCTTTAACCCCCCCTTTCTTTTCCTGAGTTTTCTTTTGTTGTTTTTAGCTGTTCTCTTTTTTCTAGTCCCAGTGGTTCCCTAAGCAGATCTTAAGGTATCAACAGAGATTTGACATTACTTATGGCGTCCTTAATGCGCCCATTGATTTTGTAATCCAGCAAACAGCATATCTTCCATTTCCTGATGCTGTAACGCATTGCAGAATTCATCTGTGCAGTAGCACACCTAACCATGTAAGAAGACACTGCGGTGTTTGAAGTAACTTTTCAGGTAGTGGGTCTGTTTTCCCTCTGGGCCTCCCTGTATGCATCCTTAAATTCTAGACCCTGGCATGGTAATTATCTATGGCTATTTAAAAGCCTGCTGACTTTCTCCCATCACCAGCTGGGGTCTAGATGCAGACACTGTGCTGGCCAAAGTGTTGCAATCCACTTTCTGCAATTTAGATTCGCTGCCTATCGTTAGGAAGACCTACTAGTTTTAAATTGATGTAGCATCTTTGAGTCCCATGAATTATATATACACTATAGTATTTGTGATGGTAGAAACACATGGTAGGGATGTGATGGTAGGGAATGTGAACAAAAGAAGAAAAAGAACACAGCAGAAAATGGGTAAACTCTGGCTTAAAACTGAGCATATCCTGGATACTATGTGGAGAGGGCTGCTCCTGACTCTCTGAAGTCACTGAATCTACTTAGAAATGAACCATGAAGTGAAAAATTCCTGCAGAGATTTTCAGACACCGCTGTCCTGTCACCCTGTGCTTGGTGCTCCCGTTCAGCATGTGAGGCATCCTCGAAACACCAAAAAACTCTGGGGCTTCTGTCAAAATGAGGGACAAGATGGATCGCTAGCTGTCACTTCCATCACTAATTCAGACTCAGTGAATCCCAGGATTTTTATTCTGTATTCATTCTGTGCCATATACTGCAGTCTCTGGGGGAGCTGAGAGCGCCTGCCTGGTGTGTCACTGGGGAAAAGCAGGGTGAGGCTCTGCCAGCTGGTTTGTAACTACTGCTGGTGCTGCTGCTGCTGCTGTTTCACCAGGGTGCTCCAGCTGCGGGGATGCCCTGTGGCTCCAGCACTCTGTAGGGAGTCAGGCTGGGACCGGACTGTGACGCCTGTGGGTCACTGGAGAAGGCACTCTTGGCTGAAACAAAGCAAAGTGGGGATCACAGCACAGGTCAGTGGTGGAGCCAAGGCTGGGAGCTGGACCAGCAGTCTGTGACAGAAACTTTCAGCAAGCAGCCCAAAAAAGCTGTAGGGTATGTCCAGGGAACAAGGGGAGGATAGCCTACAACTCTAAGTCCTTAATTTCTATTAAAAATAGTACACCTATAAATGATACATGTATTTTAAATTACCTTTTCTAAATAATTTTGTTATACAGCACTCCTTGTCTGATTTTCTTCATTCATATTCATTCTAAAGATGAAAAAAATCCACCCCCAAAAACCCGCTGGTGCGGCTGCGCCACGCGGCTCAGCATGGGATCTCTTCCACCACGTCGGAAGCCCCTGAGGCTAAGACAGGTCGGGGGGAACGCAGTAGAAACAGCTCTCCCACCACAGCTGCTCAGCTGCCCCTCGCCTACAGGTCCTCAGGAGCTCTCAGCTGACTGGGGAGTCTCCCTGTGCTTTTAAATTAGAGCTCCTCATTTGTTTTCACGTTGCAAGGTGTCTGTCAGTCTTTCTTCCCCCTTGCCAGAAAGGCAGAGTTATGATATTTTTCACTGCCAGAAGCTGACTTCCATTTCAGTCTTACAGAGGTGATGGGAAGCCATAAACAAATCCCTACCGTAAGTCAGGGAACTGAGTTTTAAACCTCTGAAAAAAAAACCCCAGTAAGTAGAAGGTGTTGCTTACGCAGGCTTTGCAAAAGCTTCCTAAAATGTAAAACCGGAAAGAATTAAAAAGGACTGCATGGAAGAAAATGTCTCTGGCTCCATTTCATCCAGGTCCTTACCATCCTTTTCCAGAAACCACCCTCGCTTACTTTGGAAGGTCATTCACACAGCTGATCCCATAGCCCTTGACAGTGTTACAAAAATGACACCATGCCACTTGCTTCCAGGGGAAATCCCAGCTAAAAGCGGGGGGAAGCAAAAGGCCAAGGGAATGCCACTCAGCTCTCTGTCTGAAGGTCCCATTGCACATGAGGACATGGGCACAACAGATGTGGCAGAGAGCATTTCCTCCCAACCTCTTTGATCGTGCAGCACTCTGGTGTCCAAACAGCCCTGGAAGTAAGAGCTATTTTGCAGGAATATAACCACCTCTCAGCGTTGCTCTTCTTCAGTCAGAAGCTGGTGAACATTTTGCCTAAAGCCTGTTGAGCCCTGCAAGGGCAGGTTGACCAAAGCATGTCATGAGTTCGTGATAAATCCATAGATGTCTTTAGGTTAAACAAAATAATGAATAAAAGAAAATATGGGAATGTTTCATTTGTCACTTTCAAAATTCAATGCTTTAATATTTCATTTTAGAATGACTATCCATTTCCAGAGGTAATTCAAGGTTATTTAAATGATATTTTAAAATGTGCAAAAAAGATTGAGACCGAATGTGTAGGAAAAAAAAAAAATCAATTTGTCAAAACATTTCTAAAGTAGTAATTTCATGTTGACCTCAAGTCACTTTCCTCCATTAACACTTGGATTTTAAGTTGACTGAAAAACAAGCTGAAAGTCTACCCTTTCCGTCGCGGCTGCAGATATTCACACAAAAAGAAAGAGGGCACAATAACTTGTCTGTTCCATACAGCTGTGAAGCATTAAGTCATCTGTCCTCTGCCTGTTGTATCTCTGTATCACCTTCCTTTGGACTCAAGGCTTGTAAGAAGAGTTGGTGAAATGCAGCAAAGCACCTGTATGAAAGTGCAAAAATTGGTAAATTCAGCCATGTGGCCAAGTCTTACCCATTGGCATTTTTGCCCACTTTTTCCCAAGATACATGGCCAGTATGTATCTTTCCAAAGGATGCCTGCCCCTTAGTGTTTGCCTTTGCACAAGAACATTTGGTATTTTCACATTTTTATTGAGTTTCCTTCACCTGTCCAAAGAGCAGAAATATTATGAAGTGATGAGGGCACTCACAACGTGGCACAATTGATGGAGGTCCAGTCAAGATGAGCAACCTATGCCTATAGGTTGAGGTTCTGCTCTGACCTCCTGTCTCCATGGCTTCTGGGTGCTGGGCATGTTTATGAAGCGCACTCTGCAAAATGTAACTCACTCCTCCTTCTCCAGCCAAAATCTTGCCTTCTGTCTCATCTGTCCTTTCCTCTGCCTCTTGCAGAAGGCAGGAGAGACCTGTAAGTTGAATGATGTGCTCATATTGCTCTTATTGAATGCTTGTAATTGTGAATGCAAATGGCACTTTTTATACATGAACAGAAAAAGGACTAAATTCACTGGATAAATTATTCACAACAAATAATTCAACCTGCTCTCGTGGGAGAGTGCAATGAATGTCTGATGATGTTAGAAAAAATCCCACAACTAATTCTTCCAACCAATGAAGTCAATGGCAAAACCTTTTAGTGACTTCAAAGGGAACAGAACCTAGCCCCAAGCCAGAGGGCCCACATATGACTTCTCTTTAGTGGTTCTCACTTGCATTTAGAGCTAAAACGCAGACAAGTGTTTCTGTTTGGAGGAGCCCAGACTAATGCTGTATGGCAGAGTCGGGCTGCCAGGTTACACGCATTATTACACGCATTATTCATGGAGCAGGTCATCTTGAGGGCAATCACATGCCATGTCCGTGACAACCAGGGGATCAGGCCCAGCCAGCATGGGTTCGTGAAACGCAAGTCCTGCCTGACCAACCTCATCTCCTTCTATGACCAGGTGACCCGCCTGGTGGATGAGGGAAAGGCTGTTGATGTAGTCTACCTAGACTTCAGCAAAACCTTTGACACAGTCTCCCACAGCATTCTCCTGGAGAAGCTGGCGGCCCATGGCCTGGACAGGTACACTCTTCGCTGGGTTCAAAACTGGCTGGATGGCCGGGCCCAGAGAGTGGTGGTGAATGGAGTCAAATCCAACTGGCGACCGGTCGTGAGTGGTGGTCCCCAGGGGTCAGTGCTGGGGTCCATCCTCTTCAACATCTTTGTTGATGATTTGG
>VWZZ01000912.1:9671-34264 GCA_013399095.1 Psophia crepitans | reverse complement strand
GCAGCCGTCGGGGAAGATTAACAAAACCGCCTTCAAACTGTTCAAGAGGAGGAAATCCGGGGGCACCGTGCCCAGCATCTTCGGGGTGAGGAGCAAAGGCGGGGAGGGGAAGGGCGCCAGCAAAGCGGGGATGGTGCGGAGCCGGACGCACGACGGCTTGGCCGACGCCGTGCTGGAGAGCAGCAAGAAGGAGGAACCGGGCGGCGGCGACCCGCAGAGCAAGGAGGCGCAGGGCCGGCCGGCCGGCAGCCTCGGCGTCTCCGCCGGCAGCGCGGTGGCCAAGTCGCACAGCTTCTTCTCGCTGCTGCGGAAGAACGGCAGGCCGGAGAGCGGCAAGGCGGAGGGCGCGGAGCCGCGGGCTGGCGGCAGACAAAAGAAGGGGCTGAAAGGGATCTTCAGCAGCATGCGGTGGCACAAAAAGGACAAGAACGGCAAGGAGGAGAGGGGGGAGACCTCGGAGATCCAGTCCGGGCTTATTATGCCGGGGTCCTTGACTGCCAGCCTGGAGTGCATCAAAGAGGAGACGCCAAAACCTTTGTCTGAAACTCCCGACAGCGCAGGAGACACCGGGCTGGAGTCGCCGCAGGAGAAGCGCGGCGGCGAGGCGCGCGCCTCGGCCGAGGAGCCCCAGGCGGCAGGTGGGGAGCCGCGGGACAGCAGCCCCCCGCCCCGCGAGGACCCTGCCGCCGCTGCAAGGCCACCCGGGGGGCTCAGCCCCGAGCGACCGGACCCGGGCGCCAGAGAGGTTGGGACTGCGAAGGATGCGGCCATAACAGGTGACATTCCAATAACGACTATCCCCCCTGTTGAACCTCACTGTGATAGCGGCCAAGAGACAGCAGCCGCCCCTGACCCTTCCTCTGTTGATCCACCCTCAGAGCAATCGATTGATCGTATTTGTTTGATGTTTGCTGACGTGACTTCACTGAAAAGCTTTGACTCTCTTACAGGCTGCGGGGATATTATTGCGGACCACGAGGAGGATGTGGGCAGTGGGAGTGGCGGCTGCGAGAAGAGCACCCCTGGGGCCAGCAAGCTGGGTGCCTCCAAGAAGCACCCCACCATGGTGGCCTACCAGGGAGGAGGGGAGGAGATGGCCAGCCCGGATCAGGTGGACGACACCTACCTGCAGGAGTTCTGGGATATGCTGTCGCAGACGGAGGAGACCCAGACAGAAGGAGGAGGAGGGACGAAGAAGCCTGAGGGGTTGAAGGAGAACCGAGGTACTGAGGGGGCCCAGAACAGGGTGGCGGTGAAACGTGGTGGTGTCCACCAGATCCCCATTCACCTCAACCACAAAGAGGAGCAGAAGGGCAGGGAGAAGGAGCAGCACGAAGGAGTCCCAAACAGTGATGAGGGCTACTGGGATTCCACCACCCCTGGTCCTGAGGAAGATGGTTCCACAAGCATCCAAAAGGAGACCATTCCCAGAGACAGCTACAGCGGGGATGCCCTCTATGACCTCTATGCCGAGCCAGATGAGAACCCACCAGCGGGGCACGCGGACGAAGAGGTCACCTGCATGCCACGTTCCAAGCCCGTGTCTCCAATAACGACCACGTGCTCACTGAAAACGCCCTCAAGCACAGTGAAGGACTCCAAGATACCCATCAGCATTAAACACCTTTCATCACATTCTGCCAGCCATGGATCAGACACCAGTAACAGCCATCACGTCGCACACCATCACCTGGCCAAAAGCGAGATGCACAGAACAAAAATCCCTGTCTCTAAAGTGCTGGTGCGCCGTGTCAGTAACAGGGGCTTAGCAGGGACAGCAGTGAAAGCTGCCACATACCAGGACAGTGCCAAAAAGTAGTTGAATAAGAGATGGAGACAAAGACAGAGAGCACGGTCAGTATATGAAAGTCTGCACAGGAGACCACAGATAATGAATTAGTTTTGCATCACGTGAAGAAAGGCACCTGAAAGGCTTACTTCGCTGTACTCCATGGGCCTGCACTTCTGAATCCCTTCTTGCTAGACTGTATGGTGAATATAAAAAGTCGACTTCTTTTTGAGCACTTTTTTTTACATTTGTATCTTTTTTCTGCAGCACTAAACACTGGGGAGGTTCATTTTTACATGCCTTTTTGGAAGCAGGACTTGGATTATGAACCTAAATGAGCATCCTTCCTCATGCAAAGCAGTGCCATGAGTTCTTCAAGGGAACAGTTACAAAAGGAGCGACACGAGAGGTTCTCCAATACACTTATCTTTTAATCGTTTCTGGGGGAGGAGTGGAGGGTGGGCACCTGGTTCCAAAAATGGTGTTTGCTCTACAAGATGTTGGAAAAAATGCCAAGCAAAAAACAACCAACCTAACAGGTATTTTACCTGCTGTAGGAACGAGAGCACTGCTCAGCAGCAGACTTGATTGACTTGTGTGCAGTAGCTAGCTAAGGAGTTAGGTGGACTTGTCTAACAGGAAAACATGGTTTTGTTTGTCTGCCTGTCTGTCTGATTGGTTTTGATCTGGTCTAATGTAAATGGCTAACGGAGACACCTGACATAGGTTCAGGTGTTTACATCAATACTTGTCCGATAATGCATACAATCAGGTTCAGGGAAACATTTTACTAAATGCCAATATATACACACAGTTCACATTTATACAATAACTTGCTTGCCATGTGTAAATATATACATATTTTAGCAGATTTACTCAATGCTACAGATTTTTTATAAAAAAAAAAATCACCTGTCTGTATTATCTAGAGTTTAAGCAAGAGTTAGTTTTTATAGGTAGATAATTTTAGAGTTCTAAAATGATAGAACTTTGTGTAAGTACCTTAAATTAGAGCAAAACTGTTTTGTATGGGCTCATGCATCCCCAGATAAGTAAGTCTGAAGTGCTGATTTTATTCCAGTGGCACATTCCACATGTCAGAGCTGAGGTTCTGACAGCATTGCCACTGCAAACCTCTATTTTCAGGGGTTTAGACAAAGTTGCTCTGGGCTTAAACCTTACAGAGAAGGAACCCAGGAAAGAAACGTGTTTTTTAATTATTATTTTTTAAAATATATAAAATTAGTTTTTGACTATTTAAAGAAAGTTTGAGTTCTCATTGCTTTTTATTTTCATTCTTAATAACGTCAGAATAATTTTACTTTAAGAGAGAAAAAGAGATATGGTAAGCTAGTGGTACATAAAATGGTCTGATGAGCTTGGATCTTCTGAGAAATGTATTAATGGCCAGGACATTTTCGAGTAGTGGCTACTGTACATGGGCATTGACAACATTTCAAAGAAATTTAATAGGGTTTTAATGTGCCTGGGGACATATTTTTATGATACACTGAAAAAGCTCAAAAAAATCACTGAAGTCTAAAGGTAAATGTTATGTATTTACAAAATATTTTGGTATAACTATTTAATCATCAGACCACAGTTAATATAAAATATATGCTCCAGTGTATCTGAAAAATAATATACATTTTGAAATATACATGTCTATATTATACAGAGAATCCTAAATTCACATCACTGAAGCTAATGGGTCTGATCTTACATAGCAGTTGGTTTTATTGTCTCTTAAACTGAAAGAAAAAAAAAAGGAAGATAAATATACAGAATATACATTTGAAGGATATTAAGGTTATAGATAAACCATAAAAAAGGCAGGAAATTCAGTAATAATTGCATAGATGTATAATACATGTGGTTCCCTGGGGAAATGACCTTATAGTCACAAGGGTAAAATTGGCATCTAGTTCTGAAATTGCTGCAGGGTTTAATACTGACCTGCAACGCCCCGGTGCGTAGGGAGAAAGTGTTCGTTTTCCTGATCAGTCCTTGTTTTCATGGTTTGAATAAGAACCTTAATACACTTCAAAGAAGGTTATTTTATATGTTTTCTTTTTAACGTATACGTGTGTGGTTTCCTACATGCCTGCTCACACAGACGTGTTGTACATATGCATGTGCAGTCAGAACGTACCTCCTAGAGTCCACGCGCCCGGGCGAAGGCGCGCACTCGCGCTTGTGAACACAGCCGTGTGTGCACGCTCCCGCGCCCAGGCTGAGGGGACCTGCTGTGGGTCTGTCTCCGAACACGCTGCCGGTGATTCCCTTTGCCCGAGAAAGGGATTTGCATTTGGCCTGACTATGCTGCTGCATTTTAGAAAGTTAAAGCTGAAATGCCCTCGAAAGGATGAATGTACGGAACATGGAATACTATCCCGGTCCTCAGCCCTAAACCTAACATTCCTTTTTCTGTTCTTTTGTTTTCCTTTGACTGTAAGGGACACATCCTTCCTTGCATGACAACCCTGCAGAAAAATCATCGTTCCCCATTTTGTTGTAAGAACAATTGCACAGAGAGATTCTAGAGGGTACTGGAAGTCGAGCGGGAGGGAGGATGTGGTGAGCTTGGGGCAGTACCGTAAAAACTGGAAGCGCTGAGTACAGGTGGTAGGAGCAAACCGCTAGAAGGTATCAGCTACCGTCTCTACAGGACTCACGTGTGGGAAATTATTCATCATACGCATTTTGTTTGCATTGTGGCATGTCTGTTGAGAAACCAACGGAGTGACACTAGACTAGCTCCCTCTCACGTAATGACTAACACGAATCATCATTAAAATGCTTTGGCTTCCCTTCATTTTTTCTCTCTCCTTTGTTTTCTGCCCCGTTTTTCCTTTGTCCTTTGCATGCTCACGGGTGCTTCTTCCTCGGTGCTCACCCCCGGTGCGGAGCGGGGAGCGGGGAGCGGGGAGCCCCGGGCCGGCAGCCGAGCGCGGGTTGGGAGGCCAGGTGCTCCCCAGTCGCTCTCTTGAGCCTTCTATCGCATACCCAGCGTAAGTACATTCTGCAGATCTCTTGGCGGTTCGTTTGGCTGCTTGCTATGTACATATTTTAAGGACAATCATATCCTTAAAAGGAAAATGGGAAAGTAGCTTGTAGTAGGGCGTCAGTATTTTGAAGCATTGCGACATGCTGACGTTGATTCAGGGTAATGGTTGTGTGAGAGTAAAAATACAATTTAATGCTCAAATTAACTTTGTATTTATGAAACTCACTGTTGTCTTTAAGCCATCTATGTTTTTTATTTCAAAAGGTAACAGAATATTTAATATTTACGAGGGCTTTCAATTTTCATAGAAATATATTTGTATAGCTCCACACAATGCCTAAAACAATCATTGGAAGGAGGTTCAAAGGCTTTCTTTGGCCCTATATTTAATTCCTGACAGATCCCTGTAAAATACTGTGAGATGCCTAAGAACAAGCAGTTAATGGCTTGCTGGATTTAAAGGCTGAGACAGAAAGAGGTAATAGTCCTGAGGCATTCTGTGGTGGTTTGCATTCTTATTTATGTTACCCTGTTCAAGCATATATTTTCCTTGGCTTTTGTAGGTATCGAGGTAGAAGTGGTGTTCTGAGTCCCAAAAGTAACATTCCCAATGCTGTCATCATTTTGATTTTCTTAAAGAATACTTTTCTTTCTTTGTTCTATTTGTTATTTTGTGGTCTGAATGACTCTTTGTAGTTATCAGCTTGTATGTCATTCATAAAGGATTTTATGGATCAGGACTTGGCATTTAGTTATATGTACTCTTTGCACTTTCACGTCACTGCTGGTAAATTTTGTATGTTCTTAGGCTGTTTCTGTATATTGCGTAGTGTTTTATAGCTATCTACAGTGATTTCAGTGGTATACATTCCTGTCCTATATATCAGCACAAAAGATTTCCTTTCGGTAGCATGAAGTGATGTTTTTGTGGACTCCTTTTGTCATGATAGGAGTTAAGTTTCCTGTACTGTGTATGTGGCCTGCAACAGACATAAAGCGTCTTATTTTCCCCTGTAGTGCATATGCATTTTGCTCTTGCCAGTAATAGGACTCAAACACACGTAGTAGATTTCAGAAGAAATTCCACGACTAGAATAAGAAAAATCTGTGTCCAGTCTTACTCCATCAATCACCAGCGTTTTCTTCACCCACTGTGAATATCCTCACTGCCGTTCAGGGTAGTAGAGGACTGAATTTTAAAAATTACATAGATGTACACTATGAAAATTAATTCACTGATTATTTTTTAATGAGTCTTACTAAATTATTTATCTAAGCTAAGTGAGTATTGCACCAGTCTTCAAAACGTCTGATACAGATGGCATTTTCAGTAAGATGCTATAAGTGCGGATGAGCCAAATTAACAGGCTTTGCTTAGCAAAGCAAAACCTTGTTGTTTCTTAATTTCGTAGTACTGACACAGCCTGCAGATCAAAGGGAGCCATTGATTCTGCTACATGGCCACGCTTGGAGGTTTTTTCCCCCCCTGCTCTAATGGACTACTTTGAGAAAAGGCTTTTCAGCAAGATAATGGTATGAGAGACAGCTCACAGTAACAATAGCCACTTACAAGGCAGATGGTTATCTAACAGCCACAGTGGGGGACTCTGAGCAAGGGGGCCTGAAAATGTGTTTTCATAGTTATTGATACGAAAGGCTGAGGCTTCAGTCTTGAAAAACAAATTGACACCGACTCAGAGATGCTGCAGAAATGAGTCTTGGCAGAGTGCACATGTGACAGCTTCTGCAGGGTTTGTTGGTTGGGGGTTTTTTATTATTTTGGCTGGGTTGGGTGGTGTGGGTTTTGGGTTGTTTTTTTTTGGCACTTGTTTTGTTGATGTTTTCATTACGATGACATAACCCCACGTGTCTGAGCGGAATGTCACAGCAACTGCCTTTTCTGAGATTCAGTACTGAGAACACACTGTCAGTTTTCTTCAGCAGCCTGGGACTGGTTCCCGCTGAACATCCCTGCCTCCCATTGAGGGACCAGAGGGATGGGAGGATGGGATTCCCTTGTCATGAGTCCACCTGCTGTTTACTGTGAGCAGAAGGTATCTGAGTGTGTCTTGCTGTTTGCGTTCAGGGGACAGTTTATTTTCAGTTTGACACACAGGAATTTTTTAGCTGATCATTAGCTCACATCTTGTCTTCCTTGTGAGAATTTCAGCTAGGAATGGTCAGCATCGATTTGGTGTACCCTAGGTCCGTTTCATGTTGAGAGAAATGTAAGAACTTGTCATATGCAAAAGAATAAGTGCTATAACCACTTGAGCTATGTCCTGGGGGCCTTTATTCCTGCAAAAGCAGGTTGGTAAAGCTCTTCTTGCCTTAGAGGGCTTCCCCATCCAAAACAGTGAGTACTATTGCCTGGGACCCCCTTTTTTTTTATCTCGGTGTCTCTCATTCCCTCTCAGGCATACTGCAGTTGCTTGGGAAACTTGAGATTTTTGATCTAGTCTTCCAGAACTAGAAAGAGGAGCTGCTGCCAGTGTGGTGTTCATCAGGAGGTCTTTTCTTGGTCTTGAAAAAAATCAGTTCACCTTCAGAACAAGCGGCAAAGATATTTAAAATGGAGATCTCTGCTGTGTGATCTCATACATGTGGGTGAGGATGTTGAGTGATACTTTGCATAGAGTGGAATATATCCCTCCACTTTCCTGTTGTGCACAGTTCAGCAAATGTAGTGGGGAAGGATGTCACCCTGGTGGGAAAGCCCAGAAGCTGTTTGTTACGGAGACTGTGCCCAGATTATCTCTGGTAAGAACTGCTTTTCTTTTGCCTTTCTGTACTTAAATAAATAGAACCAAAGTTGCAGTGGAGAGAGGAAGAGGTTATGTATTTCACAGGGCAAGGAGCTGAAGCTGCTAGGCTGAAAGGCTTGTTGTAGCACTGGCTAAACGAAGACGACTGCTTTGCCTACTTTAACACTTCCGAGCAGTGCTCTGCAATAGAAGCTAATCCAGCTATGGCCACAAAGTTAGGAAACTGGTGTTTGCCAACGTGACAATCTCTTTCCAAGGTCCAGTTCTGCTGTGACAAAGCTTCCACTGACTCCAGTAAGAACTGGCAAAGATCCTTAATCTCTTAATTTTAAGGAAATAGGAAGTATTTGTTAAATAAATCTTCCATTTTTTAAAGATATTATTCAGGTGATTGTGCCGTCTCAGTGTAGTAGTGTTTTCACTGATCTGAACGCAAAACATGTCTTTCCATTGTTTTTCCATCTTAGCAAGCAGCCACTCCCGCACATAACTCCAGTGCTCAGCATGTTTAAATTACAGCTAACACAATCACTGCCTTCCTTAATTCAACTTGTGGTGGCAAAACCAGGACCAGATCCTTTCCAGAGCACTAAAGCCCCTGCTTAGTGTGTCGGTTTTCATGTTTTTTGATATGGTAACTAATCATCCCTCCATTACACAGCCACATTTTAAATCTTTTTAGAGAGAACGGTGTGTAGGGACTGAATGGCAAGATCTTCAACAGATTTTTATTGTTTTGGATGACGTTGCATCAAAACAGTTGCTATTTCAGTATCAGGTTGTTTCCATGGGCTTTTTATGCAGATGCCTTGGAAGCTTTGAACATAATATGCTCGTAAAAGAAAATTGGCTACATCTGCTTTGAATTAATCCTGACCTTAAAATCTAAAAGCTACTATACATCTGGTGATGTTTCTTAGTTACTGGCAGCACAGGAGAAGATCTGCCCCAACTCGCCTGCACCCCACGGACTGGGGGAGCAAGGCAGTGTCATGGGGAGAACTTGCTGTCTCACCCTGCCGTGTGGTCCCAGCAGAGGGGTAGAGGGTGTCACCATGTGGAGGTGTCTGCCAGATTGGACAGCAGCGGGAAAAGCCAGGGTGGTGGTACTGGGGTGGGGGGGTTGATAGAGTGGCTGGGAGATGGGATAAAAGCAAGGGCTGGACCTCTGGTCCCTGTGGAAAAAGAGAGCTAAGCATATGCCTGTGAAATCTGGCTCATTTTTTTCTTGCACTGATGCTTGAACTGCTGTGTCACACCGAGTTAGGAGCCAGACTCTGTGAGCCTGGGTGTGCTGAAGCCAGTGCTCCTGCTGGTGGACTGCAGCTTGACCGCTCTCATCAACACTTGAGCACTGCCCAGTGCCTTCCATTTCTGAAGGCACTTTTAGGACAGAGACTTCACGAATCCCCTGTAGCTCAGCACCAGCCTGTGGCATTTCCTGGCTCTTCCATCCTCATTTTGCCAGGGGGATGTGAAGACCCAAGCCCTTGCCGGGTGGTGAGCACTGACTGCACCCTTGCAGCCCAAGGGCAGTTGAGGAGGGAGTGTAACAGGCACTGCAGCAGCACCACCAAGTCCTAGGCAGAGTGGGAGTAACTTTCTGCAGCACGTGGCTTGATAAAAGCTATGTTACCCTGCGTTTCAAAAGAGGGGCAGGACTAGAGCTGTTGCCTTTGTGAAAATTGAAGTAAATCCTCTGCCATGGGACAGTTTCAACAGCTGGACAGTATCTCGGTCCACCAGTATTCCCTCTGAAATCAGCGGATCTGGTGTCGGCTGTTACTGCGTGAAGATCCCATAGTCTGTCCCCATCTGAACTTTTGTTGCTACATTTGTCAGCAGGCTCTGTCTCAGAAAAGCTCTAGCGGCCCTGCTGAGGTGGGAGATGAGGTACGAATGTGGTTGGTGGAAAACAGAGCTTCAGTAAGTGCAGAAAACACGGCATGGCTTCGGTCTTTTATCACAGCCCAGCTCTGCTCAAATACTGCGGTGTGCCTGAGGAAAACGTGGCAGGGACTGCGCCGCGCTGCAGTGCCAACGCGATGCTCTCGGGGTTCCCGCGTGCTGGAAGGGACAGATGTGTCCTGTTAGCAGTCGCCTAACCTGGTTCTGTAAGATGTGTTAAAGCTGACAGATCACTGTTAATTACAATTTTCCCTCGTGTTTTTTTGTCAGCCACCTCCAGGAAGGTAGCATATGACCTGTTCAAGATAATGAGCGAGTAAAGCCAGAACTCCCTGCTCTTCTTATCTGAACGGGCTGCTCCTTGCACCAGCCTTTTCTGAGTGAAAGCTCACAACAGTGCAGGGGGTGCTTTTATAACAGACTGTTAGACGCACTCTGCTCCTTCCCACCTCTACAAACTTCGATGAGTATGTGTCTCCTCAAATCACTGTATTCTTACCATATTTACAACGTCACTGATAGCAATAGATGTCTTTCTTCCCTGGCAGTTCACAAGGATATACTAATCAGTGTTTTATTATATTTTTAATTCTGTAAATATTTATTTTGGTACTCTGTGTATTTATTGGCACTGATTCTGGTGTTTGCTTATGTGTCATTGTAAATGTTGATAGTTCCAATAGTCTGCTTCTAATGAATGTAAGGAACTCAGACTAACTGCACTTTTCTTCCATTCAAAAATCTTACAGTGAAAACTATTCCCACTGTCATGTGTTATAATGAATACAGTTAATAAAATCAGTTGTCACTTTTCATTGATGAACGTGAAGGTTACTTTTTGATGTTCGAGCTGGAGATAGAGCCAATCTATTCAGTGCACTGGAAAATACTAGGCTTTTGAAAGCAAGACATTAGCGAATTGTATCCCCAAAACAGCATAAAAGAGAATACTTGGGAACATGTGTGCTTTCATTTTTATGTAGAAATGCCTTTAGCAGTTTTACTAATAATGTCATAGAATAACTAGACTAAATTTGTTACTTGGGGGAGGGCTTTCATGAATGAGAGTGTTTTGGTCTTCTGGTCTTCTGTTTCATCAGCATGGGTGTTTTTTGTGGGTTCCCCCCCCCCCCCCAAACCATTTAGACAATGAAAATGGACTAGTTTCATTCTGTTTCTCACATCAGCTTTGCTTCCTGGTTCTCCTGGGCGGGAATCCAGCAGGGAAGCTGGTTCTCTTGGCACAAATTGATTTTGGAGTTGCAGTTTTGGTGTAACAGCTAGAAAAAGCAGTTTGCTGTAAGCTACATTTCCCACCTTTAAAACTGGGACTTGACTGCTATGACTATGAAGTGACATTTGTTAGAACCTCTGTTTTGCAACCTTCTCTAAATCTCTTGCATTTAGCAGATGCATAAAGCATTTGCATCAGTCTAGTTTTAATACTTAGTCACTTCCTTTAGCTAAGTAGCACTGCCTTGCTAAGCATTCTCCCATGTTACTACTTATCCATGGAAGATACTGAACCAGCCAGAATAAAAACTGTAACAGAATCTGCTCAAAAGTTTTTAAGAAACAACAAGCAAAAGGTATGAAAAGCTCATTATACAAGTAAGGAGCAGGACACGGTGACCCAGTTTAAACGGATCCTGTGATCACAAAAGCTTAACTCCTCTTTCCAATAGCTGGAATGAGGCTAAAGAAATGTCTTCCCACTGATTTAATGCACAAGCAGTTAAAGCAGTTACAGCAGTTTCACAGGCCACCTCAGCCTGTGTCCCCTATTGCATGTTCATGTCTTTTATCCGGAAGCAGAAGAGTTGTGGTTTAAATTACTCCCTGCCGCAGAAGATTGCCTCATGATTACCTTGCTTGTGGCCAAGTACAGCTACTGGGATTTTGGGGGCAAAGGGATTGCAATGAAGTGCAGGGCAAAAGTACAGCAACCTCATGAATCGTGGCAACTGTAGATCTGTGTGATGCAGGTGTTAACACCTTCCACAAAACCAGACTACAGTAGCCTGGCTGATTGACTGTGACAGAAAAAAGTGAAAAGTCTCTTGAAACCAGGAGACTTGGCCCAAATACTCTTTTTGAAATCAAGATGAAGAGGCTGAGTTTCTAATATGGAGCTAAAAGTCCTTTCCCAATTACAATCAAGATCAGACATTCCCGACAGTACATCTCTATGACTTTCATGGCTACCTTGCTGGAAAAGTGGTTGCAATGGGAGTGGTGACCTGGAAATCTCCCTGTGACCCATGCGTTGAAGATGTATGCGCCATCCAGTTTGCAAGTCTATCAAGCAAGAAAGAGAAGAGAATATTCTTGACTCCTAATAGTTGGCAAGGAATATTGGCAAGACTAATGGACCTGTCAACTGACTGTATGTGAGTACTAGTGTCATTTTAAATCCTTTCCCTTGAATCATGGTGTTTTTCCCTTTCAAAGTGATTGTACAGGAGTTACTTACTAGGAGCTCACATTGAGCAGACGCCTGCTCCTACCTACCACGTTGCACATCTGCTTCCAATTAAAACCATTCCACAGTGCCCTGAGGGGGATGGGAAGGAGGCTCAGAGGTTCTGCAAAGGGTTATTTCAGCAGCCCTGGATGCCGCTGTAGCAGCTGAGGACTAAGAACCTGCTTCATCTCTAATGACACGTCACTCCTTTTGCTCTGCAAAGACCCTTAGCACTTGGCTCAGATATTCAGTTAGGCCCTGGGAACAGGAGGTCTCTTGTTCTGACTAGTGAAGGAGACTTGTCCTTGACCAATATGTGTATTTTTTCCAGCTTAAGAAGAAGGAATATTTTTTTAAAAAATATAGATGTAGTCCCATAGCTACTATTCTAAATCAAATGGGACAAATGCAAGGAGTCTGTTGAAGTACAACTCCCCAGGGCTACTCCGACGACTAACAACCATCCCATGCCGATACTGCGTCCTTATGCAAAGCCTTTTCACAAAGTGGCTCTGTGCAGCACTCCCACGTGAACCCCAGGTGAAGTGACAGAGGGGAGGGAGGGCTTGTGCTTTGTGACAAAGCGCTTGTCTGGACCAGGGAGGTCTGCATCCCTCTTCCACTGCTTCCTTCCTAGGCAGTTGTGACCTGATTTGCAGAAGGCTGCAGGTACCATGTTTTAAAGTCTAATCTGCAAAATCAGCTGCACCTAGCTGTGGTGTTGCTCAGAACTTGTGGTCTGAGGTTTTATCATAAAATTTCGCTATCACTTAAGCACCTGCACTGGGAAGGCTCAAAAGCATCAAGTGGCTGGGTCTGCTCTCCCACGTGTCATGGTGGGAGTCACGGACAGTCTCTTCCTCCAGCCACATCAGCCTTCTCTGTTGGTGTCACTTGAAATTCGTAGGTCCCTTGGGCAGAGGAGAGACTTGTGTGAAGATCCTCTGGGTGAAGGTCACAAATGAACAGAGGTTGGCTGGGTAGAAGTGAGGCAGCATCGCAGAGGTGGTAAGAGAGGATGAGGCTGCTAAACCTAGGGCAGCCAGAAGCCTTGCGGGCAGCAGTGTCCTCTCCTGCTTCACAAGGAGATAGTTGTCTCCAGGGCACCTACGTGGCTCAAGGTGCTTCAAGAACATATTCAGCTGTAGGCTACTGCAGCATAGGAACAAATGGTGCTGAGCTCCTTGCATGGATCTGGGAACATGCAGAGTGACATGCAGAATGCAAAGTAGATGGAAATCCTATGACTGAACAGTATTTTAAGAAGAATCATGCTAAGTCTGTATGTCATGTAAAGCAAATCTGTTCCATTCCTGGCCAGCTCCTTTTTTTTCACCGGTAAAGATGAAAACACAACCTAATTTTGCAACAAAATAGATTTGAATAAATAAAGGCAAGTGTGTCTTAGTAAATGTGAGTAGTGTAAAAACCTGTTCTTGATTATGGCTGTGGAGATACTGGCCACAACCTAAAGTGGACATGAAAAAAATATCTGTTCTACTAAAATGATGCAGCGGATCAGAAAAATGATGGTAACAAACACAAAATGGATTGTTCTGAGTATTTCTTAAGGAAAGATAGAGACACATAAGAATTCAACTAGTCTTGTCTATCTTTACAGTAGGGATACATTACGTCCACATCTGTCTGTCTCTGAGTTTCTCCCCTTCACGTTCTGCACTAATAGATTTTGTTTACTGACAGATAACAAATCATACAAAAATGCAGCGCTTACAGTGAAAAATCAGTCCGGCTACTCTTTTCCTTATAGATGTCTCTTTTTCCCCGTGTTAACAAATTAAGCTTTTCATCCTTCCAGTTAGACCATATCCCGTCATTACCGTGCCACGTTTGGGGTCTGATTACGCAGCTGCTGTGTCTGAACAGCTTCATTCAAATCCGTAAGAAATGCTCATATGCAGCGACTGCATAAATGGTGCTTGCATCCTTCACAGAGCTGCCTATTGCGGCTTTCTCAGGGGCTTAGAATATTTATGTCTATCATCACTACATGACGTTGAATTTGCCCGTATTTTTTTTTTCCTAGGGTCTGATAGAAACCCCCTTAAATCTGCAAGTTTTATGAAAAAACAGTTGGACCAGATCACACGGTTAAGTTAACTTGTCTATGCCGGATCTGAATTCTCTCTCAAGATGTAACATGTATTCAGACCGATTTAAGACAAATGACTGTATCGGACAACAAAACAGACATCAGAGCACAAGCATAAAGGCAAATGTCAGTCCCTGGCTCTGAAGCGACCGGGACCTTCAATCTGGGCTATGAAACCTTACATTTCTGCCTCAGTGCAGGCAAACACACAGCACTATTTATAGCACAGCCTTTTACTACCCTTCTGTTAGAATAGGCTTCATCGGAGGATTTACATGACTAACCAAAAGCAAAAGCCTTTTGTATTTCGTTTCCATAAGAGAAGGCCAATGTGAAGCTGGTGTTCACTGGGCTGAATTACAGAAAATATCAGTTACTAGAAAACCTGTTACTAATTCAAAGGCATCTGTTGCCATGGCATAGGTCTCCTCTTCCCTCTCCATGCCCCAGATTTAGCACCAATGATGGGAGCTTAGTGAAAGCTCAAAAAGAAAGCCTCTTACCTCTGAAAAATAAAATGCATAGTCAAGGAAGACCACATGTTTTCATGGCAACTAAGGAGTAAAGGGTTAAGACCTAGGAGATGGCTCTGAACCAATAAACAACACAAAAGACTCCTATTAGCAAATCAAGAGCCCGATGCGCTCTCATTTCCCCCCTTGTATCTTCAATTAATCCCTTTGGGCCACAAAGTTACTGTTCCTGCCAAGGACAACAATCAGCGTGAGGTGATTATTTTAAATTCTGCTACATACCCTGAAGTCTCTGAAAATGAAAGGCAACCCTCCCTCCACCCTCTGCTCCGATTTCCAGGGCAGGGCAGACCCATCAGCTAGTCCCCATCCTTTCGTGTTGCTGTGCCAGCTGCAGGCACCCTGCCCTTCCCCAGAGATGGCACTTTCCCGCAGATGCGTGCCTCTTCCTGCCTCCCAGATGGCAGCAGGCTCCTTAACAAGCTCCCCGATTTCTCCTTCCCCCTTGGGATTTCATTTCAGTGTTGCCTTGTCACATCTGTTTTTCTCCAGTCGGCTGATGTGCGGGAGCATGAGATGTAGTGCTTCTTCAGGAGGTTCCCAACCTGCAGCTCCCGTGGCTGTTTCAGACCTCCCTGCCCCAGCGGTGTCCCCGTGCAGTGGGGGTCACTGATGCTTTAGTGTGCCGGTGGCAGCCCCTGCCCAGCTGCCCAGCAGAGGTAAGGACCACTTTGCTGAGGTTTGCAGGCTGCTTGTTTCCTTGTCTCTTTCTGCATCACTGAACTTACTCTTTCCTCCCTGGAGTTTTTCTGCAGGGATTCTCGAGGCTCCCTGGTGCTGTTTAACATGGCTCGGGAAGGAGGAGAACGACAGGAGAACAGGGCAGGGAATTGGGGACAGGCTGTGATATCCTTTCACACGTGTCCTCTGTGACCTTCAGCGCAAAACTCCACCTCTTTACTTTTTCCACCTCTAAATAGGGATCGTGATCCTTCTACAGGAGAGGTTTCATGTGCCAAATCCTTCATGTTTTACCCCGCTGCCTGTGAAGTGATTTGAGGTGTGTGTTGGGGCATGGTGCAGCAGCACTTTCGTTTCCCCCATCCTGCCTCGATTTGCCACGGGCAGATGTGGCCATAACCTGAATGAGAAGAGGGGGGAAAGAAACCTTCTTTCCCATATTTTTTTTCATGGGATGACAGTGGTAAGTACCCAGGGTGAGGATTTGGCTGAAGGGGGGCTATAGGGCTGCCTTCCCCTCTCCCTGACTATGGTGTTGGTGCCCCTAGGGCAGATGTGGGATTAAAGAGCTGGAGAGGAAGGGTGTCAAAGGGAATTGGCAGCATCACGGAGCAGCAGGAGAGGGGTGTTACAGCCCTTCCTCTGCTGAAGCCCCACAGCGGGAACCCTTCCCCTACCAGAGGCAAGAGAAGGAGAGATGTGGGGGCTAAACCGTCTTGATATACTGTCCTTAGACCTGGCTACAGATGTTCTTGCAACCAGATGGCCTCTCTGCTGTGTCCTACCTGCACAACTTTGACTTGCTGATGGCCACAGACTCTCCACTTTCGTTAAACTAATTGAAGAAACGCCAGACTAGGAAGAAATACCAGTCATACAGGGATGTTCTGCTGCCTCCCTCACTGCCAGTTTTCTGCTAGGGATGGCAGCAGGAGTTATTCATTGCTCCCACCGTGCAGCCAGAAGGCAGCTGTCCTTGGGATTTGATGAGCCAGGTGTTGAGCCTTGCAGAGGGATGTGGTGCAAGGACTCTGGAAAAGGGCTACGCAGGAACTGATGTATTGGTTGAACTGGTGGCCCACCTGATCAAGCAGTCTATTGCAGCCTATAGATACCAGCAGAGGATATATTTTATAAAGACACATGAAGATGCTACTGTGGATAATTATGCAGTATTGGTTTGGCAGAAGAGGTATCTTTGTAATTTCAGGTAGCGATTTGTCTCTGTTTTGATGAAAATTGTTTGTATCACTTGTTGCCACAGAGGAAATGATTTCTGCTTGCATCAATATCCACTTTTAGTGAATCTTTTGAAGTTCTTTGCTTCAGTAATATCCAGTATCCACATATTCATTACGTTTCACTAAAAGAGAGAAAGAAAAGAAACACTTTATGAGATGTCAGGGAAATGCAGGAGAAATTTTAGGTGCTAGGTAATAAATTTTTAATTGGGCAGATTCAAAAAGAAAGAAAGGTAAGAGAAGGAGAACATCCTGGTGAGGTGTATTATATTGCCATGCGGTTGTTTGAAGCAGCCTCGTTACTCAGGCATGGCTTCTGCATTTACAAAGGAAAAAGTAATTTATTTTTTTAGGGATATTGGTTTGGAGACAAAAGGGATCTCCAGACCTTCAGCCAGCAGGCCAGGACTGGGGATGATGCTGACCCAGCACAGCTTCCCTCCTGCGCTGGGCAGAGAGGGCAGTGCTGTGCTGCCCCAGTTTTCGCCTTCCCTTCCAGCCCAGCAGGCAGAAGGAGCATGGCGCTATGGAACGGGCGTGCTGGGAAACCTAATTCAGGAAGCATTTCTTTCCAGATCATGTGGTGCTTTGTGCTCTGGTAGTTTTTAACCAACTCCTGGCTGGGTTTATTCTCTTCCTGTGTTTCAAGGGTCATCACTGGAGAGCTGGGCACTGCCATGGCTGGGACATCAAGCAGCTGCCTCTGGCAGCATCACAGCAGGGGAAAGCTGCTGCCCTGGCTTTCTGGTAAATCTGCGCCATGGTGTGCTCATTAGACGTGATATCCCATGGGAGACGTGTTAGTTAATTTAACAGAGTTTTGGTGGGCTCGCTTTCTCTACCTGAAAGGAGGTTGTGGTGAGGTTGGTGTTGGTATCTTCTCCCAAGTAACAAGTGATAGAACAAGAGGAAATGGCCTCAAATTGCTCCAGGGAAGGTTTAGGTTGGATATTAGGAAAAATTTCTTCACTGAAAGGGTGATCAGGCATTGGAACAGGCTCCCCAGAGAGGCGGTGGAGTCACCATCCCTGGAAGTGTTCAAAAAGCGTGTAGACATAGCATTTCGGGACGTGATTTAGTAGACATGGTGGTGTTGTATTGACGGTTGGACTCGATGACCTTAGAGGTCTTTTCCAACCTTAAATATTCTATGATTCTCTGTTTCAGTGCAGTCCCATAGAAGCATCCTGAGGAGTCCCCAGCCCAGCCTGTATCTGCCTGAGTGTGGCTTCTGCCTTGGTGAGCCCCCTTCTCTTGGGTTTCCTTGGGCTGTCTCTTACAGAGACACAGAATTGCAGAGGAGTTGAGATCGGAAGGGACCCCTGGAAGTCACCTGCTCCAACTCTCCCTGCTCAAGCAGGGCCAGTTGCCCGGGATCATGTCCAGATGAGTTTTGAGTATCTACAAGGATGGAGACTCCACAGTCTCACTGGTCAAGCTGTGCCAGTGCTCGCTTACCCTCACAGTAGAAAAATGTTTCCTGATGTTCAGAGGGAACCTCCTGTGTTTCAGTTTGTGCCCATTTGCCTCTGGACCTCTCACTGGGCACCACTGGGAAGACTCTGTCTCCATCCTCTTTGCACCCTCTCTCCAGGTATTTACATACATTGTTGAGATCCCCCTGAGCCTTCTCTTCTCCAGCCTAAAAGAGGCGTTTTCTAGAAGAAGTGTCACAGATCACAGCACTCCCAGAACCATGTTAGAGAAACGTGATGTGGTTGGGGACTGTCCCTACTCAGCCCCACACCATGCTTTGCCCCACAGCAAGCATGCTGGGGTGTCTACCTGTAGCCTGGTGAACCCAGAGATCTTTTGGGATCGTGTGCTGTCCCAAGAGGGAGAGAAGGGACACACAAGCCCTTGCACTGTGGCTCAGGGCTGGGAGGTGACAGAAGGGGCGGTGGCAGGGGTGGAAAGATTTCCTAAGCAGCAGCACCACCTCATTCTGCCACAAACTGGTGCATAATGGCCCAAACGAGCTTCATGTATCTTGCAACAGGTACAGTGAAGCTACTGCTGCTGGCAGTGCACAGGAACGGTGCTGCTTTTCCACAAGCCCCAGATCACTCCTCTTTTTCCTGTTAGATAGATACTTCCACAACGAGATCATTTCCTTTATGAAAGGTGAAGCACCAGCGCAGCAAGCTCTCGACTGTGAAGAGCAAATGATTTATTTAAGGTGTCTCTGTACTTTGCTGAGGACCCACAGCTGGATGAGTGTCTCTTGGCTCGTGCTGTGCTGGAGCCACCGCTCCCACGGCTTTACAGCACAGGCAGACCAGACAGAAGACATGGGCATTTGGGGAAACTGAGTCTGCCCTGAAGAAATGTATTCAAGTGGAAAAGACGCTTGCAGGACCAAAGGCCCCCTGTGGTTTAGTCCCGCTTCTCCCACTCCCCTGCTGCCTGCCTGTGTGTGAACCAGCCCACCTCCTCGCTGGGTGCTTGCACAGCGCAAATGTCACTTGGCGGAGGATCTTCTGCTCCAGCCGTTCAAGCGTGGGTGCAGGAGAGGAGCCCAGTTTGTGGCTGCGGTTTCTGTGCAAGCCTGCACTGGCTCCAGGGACCATCCTCCCCTACAACTTGAAGGTCTGGAAGAGCTGATGCAAATTAGCTCCATGATACTCCTCATGGGGAGGGCTCCATCACCAACATGTGTGATAACTTCCTACCTCTTACCTTCCTCTGCTGCAGCTATTTTCAGACCCTCCTGTGTGGTTTCAGCAGCGTACTGAGGACTTACCACCCACAGAAGAGCTTGTACGGTGCTGAGGTGCTCTGGCTCTCATTCGGCTCTGACCCTGCTCCTGGCAGTGGGTGAGAGCTTTGCAAGTCTTTTAGGCTGGGAGAGGATCAGGTCTTTGCAGAGGGTTTTCAAACCCCTTCCGTGTTAGAAAAGCTACAGTGCTTACAAGGCATAACTTCAACTTCTGTACAATTTATAATTTCCTTTAATTGCTTAAAGCGCTCTAATTTTTACACCGTTGTGAAAGAATCTTTGTTTACAATGGTTGCAGAGGGTAGTATTTCTGGGATGAGTAACCATGGCAATGAATAATTCTATTCTCAGGAACTGTGCCAGCTGCACTAATGCCTTATAGTGGCACTCAAGCAGTTTGCTAATGAGAGACTTCTCGTTTACTGTAGGAAGTCATTCTCCCGTGTCCACACATTAGCCTGTAGTTTCTTAAAAGCACATTCTTTGTTAGTTAATACATGGATCAAAAAAACCCAAATCAAAACAAACAAATCTCAGTTACACAGCTCCTCTAGCATGTAAGGTTTTACTGTATTTTTCTTGGAGGCTGTATTATAAGATACATTATTTGAGGAAACTTATGGTATGCAATAGTCTGTTCTGGTTTTACTACAGCCTTCTAAAATAAGAATGAGCTTAGGATGCTCTAGAGCCACTGTTTCATACACAAAAAGACACCATCCTGTAAACCGATCTAGTCACAGATATGTGGCTTTTATCGCTAGCGGAAGGACTTTAACTATTTTAAAAGATTAGTTTTATAAAGAATTTTACTTGACTAAAGAATAATTATATTACTTTATAAAAGAATATATTACAGCTTGGAGTTGAATTACTTCAACACCAAAGCACTGAAATTGATTAAAATATTGTTCTCGTCTATGTATGAACATGACTACTATATTTGTAAAAAAAATTGTAAAATAAGTAAAATATGTATTTTTACATGTTTCATTATTTAAATGCAATTTAAATTATTTTAACAATAAATGTTCCAAATGGAATATTTTTTAGCTTATATGATTTAGGGTATGTTCAGTAGAAACCCTTAAAGAATAGCTAAAACTATAGATCCTGTCATTCTACGGACCGTGGTCTCAGAGTACAAAATCAACCAGGTGGAATAAAACATCCTTTCCTGTGTTTTCCTGTCTTTCCAGGAAGAAACACATTAACAACAAACTCAAGTCTCTTATCGAAGATTGAAATCCTTAGGAAAGATTTATGGAACAACTCTTGAATTGGTCAAAGTTGTTTGGAATGGTTGTAGCTTGAGGGTTTCTAGAAAAGCATTTCTTAGCCTTGTGTCTTTGATTGGAGAGAAAGATAAACGTGTCCAAACAACCATCACAGCACAAACCTTCAGGTTTTTTTGCATCACAAAGCGAATTGATCTCTTTTCTGTGGTTAGTGATTTGGTACCCTCATCAGTGGGGTCTGTTGTCACCAGTCTCTAGGTGACCAACATCTGCCCAGAACCAGCTGCCGGGTGGCTCAAGCAGCGCAGGGCTCCCTGTCATCACCCATTCGTGCTCTGCTCTCCAGAAAAGATCCTCTGCCCATATCCCTAAAGACAAAACAAGATCCACCAACTACAGTTTCCCAACATGTTCAGTCTGAGTTGATTTAAACAAGAAAAATTCCCCCAAATTACGGTTCTGCTCAGCCTGGGATAGCTGGATTCTTCCGCTGCTCAGTGACGTCCCCACCTCTTCAGCATTTAAAAAAGTAGGTCAGTTCGAACATGAAAACAGCCCGGAAAAGCCACAGTGATTTTCCACCAAACTGTCACAACTCAGTAGCTGACTTTTTTCATCTCCAGTTTCTTTTTCCAGCTTCACTGGGTTTAACTCAAATAATCAAGCTGCTTGGGTCTTGCTCTGCCCCCTGAAACCACAAATAGTAATGTTTTGAAAATTTACAGCTTATTTGCTTCTCTCCCTCCATTTCGTCCCAGTGCAGACAGCCACCGAAAGGACTGGTCCTCCCAGACTGGGACCTCCATCCCAGTGGGGCTCTCCCGCTGGCTCTGCTTGGAACGGCGTTGGGGCACCAGCTCTCGGGCAGCTGAGCTGTCGTGGTTGAACCGTAGCCACCACCACACAGCCGCTTGCTCACTCCTCTCCCTGTCCCCAAAGAAAAGTGGAGAACAGAATCAGAAGAAAAAGATAAAAATCATGGGTTGAGATAAAGACAAATTAATATGACAGCAAAGGAAGAAAAATATAATAATGATAAAAGAATATACAAAACAAGTGATGAACAATGCAACTGCTCACCATCCGCTGACTGATGCCCAGCTTGCTCCCGAGCAGCAATCATCACCTTCTGGCCAACTTCGCCCCAGCTTTATATGCTGATCATATGCTGATCATATGGTATAGCATATCCCTTTGGTCAGCTGGGGTCAGCTGTCCTGGCTGTGTCCCCTCCCAGCTTCTTGTGCACCCCCAGCCCACTCGCTGGCAGGGCATGAGAAACTGAGAAGTCCTTGACTTAGTGTAAGCACTGCTTAGCAACAGCTAAAACTTCAGTGTGTTATCAACATTATTTGCATCCTAAATCAAAACCACAGCACTATACCAGCTACTAGGAAGAAAATTAACTCTATCCCAGCCAAAACCAGGACACAAGCCCAGCCTGAACACATATGCCAGGGGCTGGGGTACTGCAGATCGGTCTGAATCTTGCTAGCCTGCAGGTTTCCTCCTGTGTGTGTGAGGCCGTGCTGTCTCCTCTCCACACTTTTGCTGAAAGCTTAGAGATTATTTTCCAATGGGACAGTGGCACAGGAATAGCTTGTGTGCTTTTGTGCACTGACCTGATGAACCCTGACGGACCTGATGGTGAACTTGATGAACTCTGCAGAAATTGCCTAAAAGAGAAACGATGGCTGACCTTGAGCCGTTGACCTGATCTAAACCCTGAGCTACCCAGCATTTGCTGCTATTTTCAGGGCTACCCCAGGTAGCTGCCACGACTCAGGAACACTCTGTTTCTGGGTTTGGGTTTTTTTTCTTTTTTATGAAGGATGTACTGACACACAAAAAAAGAGCTACAGAAAGGGGAAAGAAAAAAAGGTGATGGGGTAAGAAAGAGACACTTCGTACAGCTTTTCCAGATGGCAGATACCCAAGCCCAGGCTCCTTCTCAGAGGTGTAAATCCAGCACTGATTTACACTGATGTGCAGGCAGTCCTGGCTGGCAGAGCTGCTGCAATAATGCAGGATAAGTGCTCAGGGAACAGGGAGGTTGCACTGGGATTAGAAAATAAGGCTGTCCTGAAAGGGGAGATTTATACAGACTCCTGCTGGGTTTGGGAGCTTGTGACAGAACCAGTGTTTTGCACAGTGCTGTGACCATTCCTTCTGAGCGAGCTGGGCTGGGATCCCTCCTCTTACTTTGCTGTGGCAATGGACCTCAGCAGAAATCTTCTCTCTCTTTCAGGCATGGGCATGTGGTGCCCAAAAGGCTCCAGTGAGGGAAATCGCACCACAGAGGGTTAAAGCGCTGTAATTTCCAAGGCAGTTGAGTTCATCCTTTTCTGAGGGCTGCAGTGCTGCTCATTACAAGCAATTAATCTCCACTGCTGTGCTCTCCTGTCAGCTCGTGCCACCGTCACGGGCCAACTCATCCATGAGGAAGCAGCCGGGCGTCCCGTGCTGACCAGCGTCGCCTCCAACATCCCACTTTGCTCTCATCCCTCACAGGTGGTTTGGGTGAATGTGTGCATGGACATAACATATTAATGGCGGTCACATCTAAGCCCCACAAGTGAGGGGAAACCTGGACGGCTTCTGCTGCTACTGCAAATTAGGTTTGTGATTGAACCAGATGCAGTTGTTTGAGAGATGTGAGCCGTTCCCCAGCGCCCGGGAGCTCGGTAGTTCTCTGTGGGAGGACTGAAGAGGAATCAGTGCACTGATCTGGGAAGCCTTCTCTGATAGTTCTTTTCCTTAACATTGGTGCCAACTGCAAGTGATGTAAGACACTGCCATACCTCTCCAGAGACCCCTCTTCATGGACAAATTGTGACCAATCTTTGGCATCCCTAAGACCATAGAAGAAGGCATTGCTCAGCCAGGTGAGGAGACGGTTTTCAACACCCTCCTGCCACATACATTATTCTTGGATCTCTGTATAAACCTGTTCCTTCAGAGCTACGGCTGATGCAAAGGAGCTTGTGTTAAGGGTTTTACTGCTGGTTTCACAGGTAGCACTGTCTGTCCAAGCAGTTCCCAGCACGTGGTCTGCATGTTGGAAGGCAGCTGCCAGCAACCATCCAGGATGGTAGCCCTCAGTCTAATTTTTTCTCCCTCATCTACTGATTGATCATCTGCAGCTCAAACCCCAGACAGAGATCACAACATCACCTGAGACATTGTAGTTATTTCTACAGCAGATCTCGATTCTCTTGAACACCCCAGAAAGTCCCTGCAAAACATGTAGGAGACTCTGAAACTATCATCTGGGAAAAAGCCCTGGGTCAAAGAGGTTGATGATATTACTACACAAGAATGCATGTTCCTGTTAAACTTCACTCTACCTGCCCCAGGAGGGACCCAGGGAATCGTGGTATCCACTGCTTGCTTTGTTTGTCAGCCATGACCTTCGTTTCTAATTTTCACTAAACTAACTGATTTTCCTTTTTTCTTAACGCTTCCATTCACCCAGCTTGCAACTCATTGAAGAGCAGCTGCATTAGATGTAAAAGCTACAAAAAACAGGTATTAGGACCCTGTTGTATGATAAAGCCACTTAAGCGGTATTAGAAATCTGGCTGGAGGCAGCCCATGGAGAGTCCCCCTGGGCACAGGAGCTGCGCAGGAGCTCCCAGCATGGACAGCCCAAGGCAGGTGGCTCTAACTCCTGGCATCACCGTGCCTTGTGTCACTGCTTGGAGTGGTAACCCTTAGACTCCAGTTTGTCCTGCATCCATGGGGCTGCTGGTGTTCCCATCTCTTTTTAAGTTATGATGCATTTCAGGTGCGTTTGTGAGAGAATCTTAGGTTATTCTTGAAAACTTTTATAGCCCAGGGGATTGCAGTGGGGATTTTTACTGCAGTCTGTGTTGTCTCTGCTGTTTCTCCTGAAACCACCACTCCAAGGCTTTGCCAGGGCCTTTGGGAGTTGGGGGTGTGTGTGTGTGTGTGTGTGTAGCTCTGATATCATCCTTTCGCTGCCTCCTTCCTGCTGGTAGAGCAGGCAGAGCTCCCCTGGCTGCTCGCTGATGCAATCCAGGTTAAATGCACTGATGCTCTGCCGCAATGCCCTGCCACGCTGCCCTGCCACGCTGCCCTGTCACGCTGCTCTGCCACGCTGCTTTGCCACGCT